>VZRF01013004.1:770982-791882 GCA_013396875.1 Vireo altiloquus | reverse complement strand
GAAACAAGCTTTGGAAGCAATGATCAGCACTACTCCATGAGGACACACTGTCCACAAAAGTATGAAGCATAGCAATTTAGTTAGAGCAATGACAATTTACAAAGAGCAAACAGGTAAAATGAAAAAAGTTTCTAATTCCTCCACAAAACCTTAAACAAAGCCATGATGCACTCAGTACTCTGTTGAAAGACCAGAGAAGCACAGCAACAGGTAATTGGTACCTGCATCACATTTTTGTTGGTGGCTAATAATTCAAAATTATTTTAATTTAAATCAATCCATCTGGAATGTGTCTACAGAATACAGTAAGAAATCTAGGGAGGCTATTACAAAAGAAATGATGTGATATTGTAAAGCTTCCCTTCCTCCTGTTAAGACAGCATATAAAACCCAGGAACTGTTTCAAGGCAGTCTGAGAACTTAAAAATACAGAACTTGATTTGTAAAGAGAATATAAGGAACTCATACTCATTTGTAAAGAGAGTATGAGAGGGACTCACCATGATCTGAGCTAGAGAAAGTGAGAAAGCAGTACAGAGCTTACACTGTAGAAACAAGCAGATTGCCACCTGCTTGTACAGACTCTTCCCTTAGATTCCAGTAATCATCTTTGGTGGGTTTTTTTCATATTTCCTTTTCTAATTATTTATAGTTTGTAAGTCAGAGAGCAAAAGAAATTAACCTGACTAAATGTTAAATCTCACTGCCTGTAAAACTGCAAAACTGTAAAACTGATCTAACTTTGAAGCTACTCTTCTTTGCAAAACAAGACTGGATTAGTTACCTGCACTGGTTCTCCTACAAACAAAATTTATGACTCCATACTTTGTGATTGTAACAAGCACTGACTACACAGAACTCGAACTGAGCTTCAGCAACAAAATGATCCCCAGCAATATTTACTAGATTACAATGTAAGCTCAAATTCTTTTAGGTTTTCTATACAGAACAAAAGGCAAATTTCCTTCTCAAAAAATAGGAGTTACATACAAAGCAGGCAATTTGGAGTATGCAACTACAAAATTACCATAAGAATTCACAAACAATGCTTGTTATTTTCTACACACTGTTTAGGAAAAAAGAATCCAAGTGTCAGTAAATTAAACTGCACACTGTACACAACCACTTGTACTGCTAGAACTGCACATAGGCATTCGTTAGTCCAAACCCTCCTCCAACTACCAGAAAAAAAAAAATCAATTATCACTGGTTCACTGTTTAAGAGATGGTTAAAAAAAAGTCTTTTCAGTGAATACTATCTAAGTTTCATGCTTCTCCACCAATCTGTTATTACATACATTTCCTTCCTTCAATCTGTTTATTTTACCTGATGTGTTGTTTAAGATGACAGGATTTTTTATAGGCTCGATGGCAATAATAACATTTGTATGGTCTCTCTGCATTATTCACAAAATTACTGTTAAAATAGTTTTGGAAGACCTGGCTATTCCGTGGGATTGGCTGGATAAGACCTGCATACATAAACACACACACACGAAAAAGAAAAAATTGCTTGGTAAAGTTGCAGTAGTCTGAAGAGCTAAAATTTGAAAAGAAAGCATGACTAATCTTGTAGTATCCAAAAATATAAAGAAAATGTTTTCAGCACTTATTTAAAATCATGCATCCATTTATTTAGCATTATAGATATTAAACTATACATGCTATTTTAGAGGTAAGTTCTTCTTTTATTCACAGGTCTACCTCATTACAGTAGCATTCTTCGCCAAAATAAGCATTAACTTTAGAAAAAGTTGGCAGTAATGAATTCATTGTTGATCCAATATCTTTTTCCAATCTTGAACTTAAATGATATTTAATCAATGTGTATCAGGTATACAACTTGACAAATATTAATTATGCCTTTTGTGAAAAGTATTGAAACCGGTAGAGAATAATATGCAGACCTTTTTTATAGGTTTTTAGAAAAATTAAGACTATTTTAGAAAGCAAAATATCTATCAACAGAAGTGCCACTCAAAGATTAACACTATTACAGAGTAACATTATTAGGTTCTTGACACCTCTAAAATAACCAAGATTATTTTTCTGTGGGCGAAGGAGTGAAAATGTGGAAATGCTGTCAGGGGGTTGAAAAAACATGACACCTTCCTGATAAACAGCATTGAAAATTCTAATATCAGCAGATTTCATATATTATCAGCATCCATAGGAAACAAGTTCTGTAGTATTTCTTGTTAACATTAATCTTTTTCCAACAACTGGACTTCAACTACACAGATCTTTATTGTATTGAAGTGGAGCTTTTCTTTAAAATCAAGAAATGGGATTATACTTGTTTCTGGGGCTCACTTAATAAAGAAATACTGTGTGATCTGTCTGAAGCTGTCAGCTAAGTTTTGCTTGTACCCCAAAAATTTAAGTTTCTTCTATCTGATACCAAAATAACCCCTACTCTTGCTTTCAGTAACTCCTGGATGCAGTGAAAGCAAAAGGATTTTTAAAGAGCGATAAAAATTGTATTGATACAAGCTAAAGGTATTACCAATATAAGATTACACCATAAAGATGACTGCACAACAGGTAAGTCAGGGGTTAGCAGACTGTTCAATCAAACAACAAAGAGTAAACACCTCACCCACTACATTGACCTCTACTGGACAACAACATATTGTTTTGATTGGGCTGTACAACTTCTTCCAAAAAGTCATTTTACATAATCTTGTGACAATATTTACACAACAGAATTAAAATAACTGGATGAATTCTCCAAATCAGGCTCCAGAATCAAGCTGCCTTTTTGAAATATGACCACTAATGATTACCACTAATTCAGCTGAGGCCACAACTACAACAAATACTTTAAAATCATGTAAAACACTGACTCATTAAAATCCGTAATTTAATAAACATGATCATCCTAAGAATAATCTAGGTCATGAGCTGTCATCTCTTCTATATCAACAGTCTAATAATATTTAAATTAAACTCCTTAATATAAAAATGCACATGTTCTTTTACTGATAAGTGTTATACAATATCACTGTAAATAAAAAATCCTCTTCTTATTAATTCTAGTGCAAGCAAACTATAAAATATGGCACTTTGCTGAAGTTTATTTTTGATTACTGATTTCAAAATATATCTTTGAAGATGAGTGAGGTCTGAATGCTTTTGCTTGATTAAAATGTGACCTTTATATTCCATTGAAATTCAAATTTCAAGAGAGTATGGATTTACTCGATCTTTACCTAAATCAGTTATGAGTATGGGCTCTTGCAAAGGAATGTCTGGTACTGGACCACTTGACTTTCCTACTCGAACTTTTGCGGGTTTACGTTGATGTCGCAGCTTTCTTAGTTCCGTATGTTTAAAATGTGAAGTGATGTGAGTTTTCCGATGGCCTGATGTTCTAAACTTCTTGTCACAGTGAGGACAAGCAAAAGGCCTAACACCTGCAAAAGATTAAAAAAAAAAATAGTTTAAAATTTTATTTCCATCAACCTAGAATTGTAGGCTTTAGAATACTGATTCTCTTTCCTGTATTTTTTTTTTTTTGCTTTTTCTCATGGGGTTTATTGTTACACAGGTTTTCAAGACAGATCCATAAAACCAGTCAAAGTAACAACTAATCTGCTGAACTACTAAAGGATTGAAACACATCACTTGAAGCAAGTTTGTTATGAAGAAACTGGATGATGAGAAAGTGGCAGCAATTTTCAAGTGTTTCAAAAGCTCTCTTAAGAATTGCACGCAGCAGGTTAAAGTCCTTCCAAAAAAACTTTTAAAAAACTGTGAGAAAAAGGAATCAACAAACACACAGACAAATATGTTACATAACAGGATAAAAGAGAGGGAATGGTGATGTGACAAAATCAAAAAAATTCTAGCTCTGTCTCTGAAAACATCAACTCTGTTTGATGGCACTCAAAAAAGCATGCCAACTGAAGTATCAAACAAAGAGTTTCATAATGCAAATTTTCCTAGAAATGTCTCCTTGGGAGAGACTTCCTAGACAACCTGGTAAGTTAGACACAGAACAACTTTCTGGTTTTGTTCAAGGAGGTATCTTGGACTTAAAAGGCAAGGAAACACAACTGGGTATTGTGAAGAAAGCTTTTATCAAGTTCAATCACAATCAGAAAAAATGTAGAACAAACCACTCTTCACAATGAAAAATCTAAAACATTATATGAAACTACAGAGCAGTTCCATAAACACTCGACTACCTATTTTGCAAGCCACCTAGTGCTTCTGTCACTCTGAACTAATCTGAATTCTTGTGTAAAGTGAGCTTGACTTTAAACTAACAGAAAAAAATACTGGTTTACAACTTTACAAAAAAAAAGAGAAAGACTTTCTGCAGATGAACCCAACATTGATATTTCATGGATAAAATACATCAAACTATAAAACACACTGGATCCTGAATGCACCTAAGCCAATGAATGATATCTTTGCAGAAGTTAATTAAATAAAAAGGAATGAAAGGAAAGAGCAGCACATTTATCTTGCTGAAATTTTGTTTACCTGTATGAACAAAGAAATAAATTGGAAAAACCAGGTAGCCTACCAAAAGTAGAAAATTCATTTTTCTCTAAGAAAAGGATAGCTCAACCACAAAAAAAGAGGTTTTTAAGACCTCATATATTATGTAAACATGGACCATATGATCAGAGGAGCTTTAGGATATGCAGTGTAAGATGCTGAAAACAGGCAAGTTGGTGAAAACATGAAGCAACACTGAAATGACGAATATAAAAGAGAAGTAACCAGTCCTGAGTGTTACAGTGAAATTATCAAAAAATGTGGGGGAGGGGAGGGAAGTTGCACAATAAATTACTAAAGATGACTGGGGATAAGTAAAATCAGAAATCAAATTGTTAGAGCATTACTTTCTAAAAAGTACAAATAAATACACTCAGAATAGTGGTATTAAAAAGGAACAACAGCTGACTCATCAGAAAACTAAATGTCTGTGGCTTTTGTAAGAACCTAAAGTTTCAAAGCCATGAAACACTAGAAAGTTAGGACAAAAAATTACACTCATCATGTACAACACTAAAATGATACATTATCTGGTAGATATTAACAATGACATGAGATACATGTCTACAACTTGCACATTTCACAGTCTTTTCTCATTCAAGGTCTCACCCACATTATAGAATTCACAAAGCAATTTCAAGGCCTTACCTGTATGCAGGCGAATGTGAACTTTTAAACTTCCTGAGGTGGAAAAGCTTTTCATACAAAATTGGCACTTGAAAGCTTTAATGCCAGTGTGTGTTTTTATGTGTGCTGTTAGAGTGCTCTTCACGGCAAAGGCACGGAAGCACTGGGGACACTTGAATGGCTTCTCGTGGGTGTGAATGCGAATGTGGCGCACTAAATCACTTGGTTTTTTAAATTCTTTAGAGCAATACGGACAAACATGCCACCTTATTCCATTTTCTTCACGTATAGAACCTAAAACAAGGAATATCAAAATGAATGCTCTTTAAACCTTTTCACAACTCTTGAAAAATCTCATCACATTGACGTTATTGTACAAAGCAATGAGACCACAAAATCACTTTGTGAAACAGATGCCATCACAACACACTTCATAGAAGATTAATTTCTCTATCAGATATATTCTACTTCATGAAAATAGTGATGGGCTGGAATGACAAAAACAAACCCCAAGAGTATCCTGTTGAAATTCAAAAAACACAATTTCTATGCCACTTGGAAACGTAGAATGCAGCTGTAATGCAATATAATATACCAGTTAACTTATAAATAACATATCTAACACAAAATTATCCAACAATGACTGTAAATCCTCAATCACAACCACACCAAATCATTTTACATACTAAACATTTCTCTAACTGGAGGAGATACTTTGCTTGACCCTTTCTTTTGACCGTTCAGACCTAAATTACATTTTGTAAACTTGTAAAGGAAGAAAAACTGCACAACTACTTCTGATATTTTTACAATTTAAGGCTACTTTTTTTACAAAATTTGTTTTATCATCAAAGAACCCTAAGGTCTGTCCTAAGGCAACAAGATGTTTTTTTCTAAACAAATAAACAAAAGGAACCCCTTCTAAATCCTATCAAAGTTTTTTATTCATATATGTTGTTCAATATCAGATTGTCTGCTCATTTAAATCAGTCCACATAGTGTTTTTTTCCTGCCAACACGCTGAGGTTATGTTACTTCATCAGAAAACAAAAGTGGTTCTGTTTGTCTGTACAGCAGTAACCTTTTACTTTTATTTGTAGTCACAGCTAGAGAGTTGTTACTGTTAAACACAAGCAACAAAATAATTATTACCAGAGGAAAAAGTTAATTTTTATCTCAGCTATCCTGAAGAAGACAAGTTTTTACTTTGGATCAATTTCTCTATCCCTTGCAAAAGTAAAAGCAGCATCAATGTACCTATGAAGATACTACAGGCAGAGATCAAAGGCTGCATTATAGCACTGTATATACCAGGCTGGTCACTAAAGTATGAAGGCTTTACTTGGAACAAACAACTTCTAGGAGCCATAAAGCTCAAGCACCCTTGAAACTGAAGTTGCATTTAAGCACACAGAGACAAAATGTAGGCCTGCGTATACACAACACAAAGGTAGAATAACAACATATATTTTTGGTGACAATATCATATCAGTACTGTGATTCCAGAGACAGGTGACATGAAGTATTATCCATAATGCCAGCCTTCATCCTTCCCTGCATGAGATCAGTGAAGATCTGCAGGCCTGCCCTTATGCCTCTGTGAGGCCTCACTTCCAAAGGGGAAGAACAGTCCTCACAAGAACTCTCTACTTTGGGACACACAATGAAAACCCAGTCCTAGTCAGAGAAGGATGATGGGAGAGGAAAATAAATTCACATACTTTTTTTTCCTTTTCCTATAACTCCACTGATCTAATCCAAAAGCTTTAGAAGTATAATTTCACTTCATGCCATGCTGACATGTTTTTTTATGAAAATATATTTTATAATGAAAATTATAAATATTATTGATCATACCTTACACTGTGTTTTAGGTAAGAGCAAATACTGTTCATAACTAATCCACAATACATTTTGGGAAATCCCTTTATAAAGCCATAAACACACCCACAAGAAGGAGAAAGCTTCTTTACAGCACAGGAAGCAGAAAGCAGTAGCAACATTACCAGGCAAAAATGGCGATTTCTTCTTAATGAACTTTTTTTCTTTTTTATCTAGTTTATCTGTACTCTCCTGCTCCTTATCTTGTTCAGCATTATTAGAATCAGTCTGATGATTTGAGAGGCTTGGGACATCTGGGTTCTGATCCTGGGCCCCAGCAGCCTTAGCCTGGCTGCAGTCAGTAGAATGTGCAGACACAGGAATTGATGACAACCCGCTGTTCTCTAACGCTTGCTAAAAAAAGAACAAAAAAAATTCCAGATCAAAAAAGAAAAATTCCACAGTTACTCCAACTTTTCTCAAACAAACACTTAGAAAATACAATGCAAATATAATTAAAGGAATTAAATGTCTTGTTTTCACAGAATTTCACCTACATTTCAAACCTGCAAACACATTATTGCACAGCATTGATTTCTGATTGTCTGTGAAATTTTAGATAGGATTTTCTGCACTTACACATTTGCTAACAGCTGCCTTTCAGGAAACAACAACTTTATTTTTTTTTTAAATAGCTATCACGATAATAGTTATGTATCTTCTTGTTACTTTTTGCAATTCCTCCTCACATTCCAGACATTAGAGAACTCAGCACAGGTAACAGGGTGAACCTGCACATAGCTGCATGTAACATTTGGGTCTTCCAAAACCAAATTTAAATGGTACTCAGAAGTCTAGAGATTAAGAGGTACCTTGCAGGTTAGCAGACTACCACGAACACTAAAGAATATTATTCTCTGCCCTGTTCCATCCTGTTTGTGCCTTCATGTGGTGCAGGCTGCAGAACAAGCACAGACAGTAATTCACCACCCTACATTTCTTCTGTTACACTGCGTCTCCTTCTGCCATTACCAAGGACAAAATATACTAAAAGTTTTTTAGGAAAAACACTGGCTGACCTCAGAAAAAAATTTCTTGCACAAATAGGAAATACTCAGAAAGCCCTTAGTAATTCAAACTGGGTGAAGGCCACGTATACATTCTCATTTTCTAACCAGATGAAAAATATTTTTCCCCTCTTGAATGGTATCGTGTTGTAAGCACTGCATAACCTATGGACACTAACAGCTCTGCTTCTAGGCAACTGGAAAAAAAAAAGCAACTGGAAAAAAAAAAATGTATCAATAAAAATATCCATGTACAAGGGTGTACACTTAAAGCCACATAATTAATATTTATAGTCTTTCTTTTGTACTATTACACAAAAGACATATTGGTGTGGTCCACACCTGTTAAAAAAATCTTTACAATTCCTTCCTGACTTATAAATTGTTTAGAAATCCATAAGGAATGCCATAATTGAAAATACTGAGAACAAATTTCATTAAAATATAAGAAAGAATGAGAAAGGAACCACTGAAATGCAAAGCAGTTCTCACACAGAGCACTTACCTGCAAAATATCTCTACTAATCCCCACTGCAATGTTGAGCTGTTGACCAGGTTGTTGAGGCTGGTTATTTTCTACAGGACCTGGTTCTGACAACTCAAGGAGCTGCTGAATGACATCAGTGACAGTCTGCTGACCCTGATGAGCAGCAGCTGGAGACACCTGGTTTTCTGGCTGCGGAAGAAGTGGAGACCGAAAATGTGTGGCCTGAAATACAGAGCAGTATGTTTGTCAATAAAGATCAAAAGTATGTATTATGAACTCACCTGTCCCACTCCCTTACCTGAAATGTCTGGGAACCGTCCACTATGAGGATGGCTACTTGCGTAAGACATAATGATTATACAGAGCCTCATTCAAAGTTTGCTCACTCCATTATAGAATTGCTTTTGTATATCCCTTTCTTTTTTCAGTTCTTCCCAAGTTTGAAATTGTAAGCTTACAGCTTGAATTAAATTAATTGTTAACTACTGAATCTTCAATCAATTTAGAAAACACAGCGATCAACTAGAAAACTCCGCGTGTAAAGACTGCACGAAAAGTAATTCCTGAAAGAAATAAACTGGCTATCTTTTTACACTTCACATTTATCTCAAGCAGGTCCCTTGGAAAAAAACAGCCTTACATTAGTTGATTTTTTTTTTTAGTAAATTATTTGTGTTGCTGTATCAAAACCCTTCAATCTGGAACCTTTGAAACCCCTTAGCTTTAGAGGAAATTTCATTTTCTAAAAATTTAAATATACATCAGGCTCCATCAAAATACTAAAAAACCTGAAGTGTAAAAATCTAATTTCTCAATCTTTAATTTGAAATTGTATTTTAGACTACCTTAGTAACAAATACAAAGGAAAAAAATGATAAAGAGCCTTGGTATTTATTTTTAAAATCCAAAATAAAGACTCTGATTTGCCTACTTTTATAAACTCTGTTCTTAAAACAAAGACATTACATAAGTATACCATTACTGAAACAACTACTTTCAATAATTTGTTTTACTGAAGAAAAGAGAAACGTGTATTTATGGTTATGTATATATATAATGGTTAGCCCCATAGCTGGGTATCCTAGAACACCCTGGTTATTTGCTTCCAATATTCACTTCTGTTCCCTAAAATAACCACACACAGGCTATCTTCTTTCTGATCATTTTTAGCAAAGGATAATCTTAGGCTTCACATGTATATTATTTCTCTCTAATCTGAAAACTTCCCTGAAATTTTCTTCCTACTCATGCTTTACACTAGACAGCTGACAGTCACTGTAGTAAAGAAAGGATGTTTACAAAGAATTAAGAAACATCGGCTTTACTCAGATTGTCCTACAAATTTGATGAAGTATTTTTAATGCCTTTTCATGAGATGACATAAAACAAATCCTTATCTTGCTTCTCTTGCATGCATGTGAGAATACCACATTGCTGATTTAACCATTAGGTTTTTTTTCACCTCATCAGTGAGACACAAAAAGGCTCCACCTCTTCAGATTCCAATTTAGCAAAAGGGCTATAACATTTCACTATGGGTAACACACTATATGCCATTCTCATTGCAATAATCAGAACTGAAGCAAAGCAGTTTGCTGCAGTGTATCCCCTTACAGAGATAATTTCTCTCCTAGAAATAGAACGGAGGGAAGCTTTTATGTAGAGCAGGATGCCTACACTTACACAAAAGTGTGTAAAATTCTCCCTGGCTTTAGCAAAAGAAAAATTAATCGTTAATGAAGGAACTTCTCAATGTCATCTTTGATATGAAAACTACAGCGTTACATGCATTTAGCCAGTGTGTTCTGTGTTATTATTGAGCAGTTTATATACAGTCTCATGGAGGTTATCTTTTTTGAACAACAAGGTACACACATGCACATATATGAAGTTTGTTACCATTTATCTTAAGATACATTGTTAATTATAAAAAGTTTCAGAGGTCTCTTTCTAGGTCTCATTTGAATGTCTGATTTTAAAGATAACATGAAGAATGAAGTTTTTCATAATTCCAATGTTGTTCAATTGGAACAGAAGACCTTGTGATGACCCTTGGTTTGCATGACCTGCTGTGTAACAGTGTGACTGCTCTGAGTGAATTACTCCTTCAAGACACAGTAACTGTAAAAAATTAAAGCACTTCTTTAAATCAAGTAGTTTATTGTGGTTAACTTTTTCTGTTGCCATGCAACTTCAATATGTGGCTCCAAGAATAAAATGTCATACTTTATTTCCAAGTGTCAATTTGCCTAGCTTTGACCCTCAATGTTTTTTTCCTCTTCTCTAAAGATGAGAGACTTTTCCCTCTTCTTCAAAAGAGATGAAACCACCACTATTTCATCTGATGGCAATGCAGCTATTGCACCTTAAATCTCTTCACTAATAAACACACCATAGCATATTTTAAGTATTCTGATGGCTCTGATTCCTCCTGTATCATTGAATACAGTTCATGAATAGCGAACACTATAAACAGACAACTGAAAAAACCTTAAAATTTGCCAGAAAGAAGTACGGACTATATACAACCCTGGATCTGAACAGACCTGATCAGCAGGCAGAGGCCAATTGTGTGAGGTCCAACAAGGTCAAGCACTGGGTCCTGCCCTTGGGTAACAAAAAACCTAGGCAGTGCTACAGGCTGGGGGCAGAGTGGCTGGAAAGCTGCCTGGCAGTTTCAGAAAATTTGGGAAAGAAAAGGCAATGGGAGCCATTGCTTTCAACTCATAGAAACCCTGGCACTCTTCATCACCTTATCATAGAATATTCTGAGTTGGAGGGGATCCACAAAGATCATCATGTCCAACTCCTGCCCCTGCACAGGACCATGCACAAGAGTCACACCATGTGTCTGAGACCACTGTCCAAAGGTTCTTGAACTCTGTCAGTTTTGGTGCTGTGACCACTTCCCTGGGGAGCTTGTTCCAGTGCCCAACCACCCCGTGGGTGAAGAACCTTTTCCCAATATCCGACCTAAACCTACCCTGACAAAACTTCAGGCCTTGGACCCTTGGTCCTGTCTCTGGTCACCACAGAGAAGAGATCAGCATCTGTTCCTTTTCTTCCCCTCAGGAGTAAGTTATAGACTGCAATGAGGTCTAAGTCTTCTCTAGGCTGAATAGACCAAGTCTCTGTCCCTATTTGTGAGTTGACCATCTTCATTCTGTAATTGGTCAATGTTGTTTTTACACTGTCTATTGCCATTAATACATTTGAAAACTCTTTATTGTCCCACAGTTCTGGTCAGCTTCAATTCCAGCTGAGCTTCAGCCACATGGATTTTCTCCTACAGCAACAAGCAGTATCTCTGTATTCCTCACATGCCACTTGACCTTGTTTCAACAGGGCATAAACCTTCCTTTTCTCCCTTATTTCCAAGAAGAGATCTCTGCTCAGCCAAGATGGCCTCCTACCTCTCCTGCTTGACTTCTTGTATTTGGGAATTGCCGGTTCCTGTGCCCTCAGAAGGTGACGTTTAAAAAGTGACCACACTGATATTCCCCAGCGCCTGAAAAAACATTCTCCCAGGGGTCCTTATTTACTAGTTCCCTGAGCAGCCTGAAGTCTGCTCTCCTCACATCCAGGGCTGAGGTTTTGCTGGCACTTTTCCTCCTGTCAACAGAGATTTTAAACACAATTGCTTCATGGTCACTGTGGCCAAGATGGCTGTCAATCTCCACTTTGCTTACAAGATCCTCTATGCTGACAAGCAGCAGATCAAGGAGGGCATCTTTCTGAGTCTGCTCCCTTAGGACCTCTTCCATAAAGCTGCCATTCAGGTTTTTTAGCAATTTTCTGGCTCAGGTTATACCAGCTGTGTGATGCTCCCAGTTAATTTCTGGCAAGTTGAAGCCCCCCGTAAGGACAAGAGCAGTAGACTCAGAGGTGTCCCTTAGTTCCTTAAGGAATAATTCATTGATGTCATCGTCCGGGCTGAAGGTTTACAGCAGACTCCCACAATGAGTCTGCATGATTTGTTTCCCCCTTATCTGGGGAACTTGGATAGTTCAGGCACTCAACTGTTCTACTGCCAGCTCTGAGTTCCAAACATTCTAACCCTTTTTATACACATTCGGTGCCACCCCTCCACCTGTTCTGCCCTGCCTGCAGTGGGGGGGCTGTTTATGGTGACTTTAAAGCAATACTGCCACATTTCCCGGTTTTTGGTTTAGTGGGTTTGAGTACATGAGAGAATTATCAGCAGCTGAAGTTGGGGACACTTTAAGTCAGATGGTCTGTCCCTAAGATACCATGCTGCAACCTGCAGCTGACAAACAAACAACCTATAGCTGAGACAAAATACGCTGGCATTCTCAGGGGGACTGGCACATATGGGCCTTCCTGCACATCATGAGTGTTTGCTATGGAGTTCCAGAAAGTCAGCCCTGCGTCATCCTTCTCCAGCTCCGAGGCTCCTCTTGAGCCCCATGGTTCCTCTGCTGCCTAAATTCCAACCAACTCAACCAGTACGAACACAGCTCCTTCCCTCTCCAACCAATCTGCAAAATATAGGCAGAGAGGTAGGGCAATCCAGTATTTTTAAGAATCCTTACTCTCTGGTCTTTTTATACAGAAGAGTATTTACCTCCATTTGAAGAGCTGTTGAGCAGACTTACAATCAAAATTATGAGTGTAAACAAATGAGGCAATCCATGCAAGACCTGCTCCACCTCTAAATAACCAGCTGCATTCACCAAGGAGCTTCCCTTCACATACGAGCTGATCCAACTTATCACAAAGTATCTCAGCATATCCTTTTTCACCAGTTAAATTAAAATTTACAAAATTATGTAAAGTTTCTCCCGCTTAGTCTTGACAAAAATATGACAAAAACATCACACTTACATTCTTCCATTTGTTATCAACAGGTTGCAAAAGATTAGCAGGGGATGTTGTTAAAGGCTGGGG
The DNA here is from genome assembly GCA_013396875.1 of Vireo altiloquus. Classification (NCBI taxonomy): domain Eukaryota; kingdom Metazoa; phylum Chordata; class Aves; order Passeriformes; family Vireonidae; genus Vireo; species Vireo altiloquus. The sequence continues at coordinate 778,463 of VZRF01013004.1, read as the reverse complement.
GACAGAGTCCTACAAAGAAATCAAAATATTTTAAACCTTTGTCAAAAAGAAGTAAAACACAGCTGATATGATGCAGGAAAGTAGCACAGAAAAATCAGACTATGTGAGAGAAACAAAAGTACACAAAATCACCTTAGCTATAAATACTAATGCAGCAAATGACAGCCTTACAGCCACTATAATTTAAAAGATACGTATCACACAAGAGTTCATTCTTTGGTATGACAGCACTTCAGGAAACTTCTGCTTTTGGAATGGGTACTTAATATGGACATAATCATTGCTTACCCCCAGGTATGTACAAGGGATGACAGAGACTGATTGCAAACTTCAGAATAGAATTATTATACTGGAGATTTGTTGTTAAAGCAGCTCTCCAAGTTTTGAGCAGAATGAAGCAAAGTTCTAATCCAAGAATGCTAGTGCTAATCTAATAATGCACTAAGTTTCTACAGCAATAAAAAAATAGGAATAATTAAATATATGCAGGTTCAGATATAAAATTACAAATAAAAAGCATAATCCTCTGTAACAAGCAACTGACATGTCATTTTTTATCTCTGCTCTTCCTTGCTAAACTTCTTGGCATCTGTTTTTAGAAAGAATCTTTTTCTCCCTTCTCTCTCTCTTTGCTTATACTATTGCATGGCATTTTTTACTATTCCCCTCCTGCATACAAACAGAGAAGTATTCATGAAAGCAGAGATAATATCACACTGCTGCAATATCAATATGCTAAGTAAATCCAATATATTTAAGGAAACCAAAAAAATAAAAACAGATTTGGCCAAGGAAAACAAACATGAGATAGTATGAAGGAATTCTTTTCCATTCTGCTTTCAAGATTAGTCTTGAGAATATAGAAATGTAAAAATAAGACATAGAGAATAGATGTACTTGCAAACAAGTAAGACACATTAGTCTTCTTTTTTATGAATTAACATGGAGAAACAAATAGCATCTGCCCTATTAAAAAAACTTTAGAATATCTAAAAAAAAGCTTTTACAAACAACATTACTAGACGGTTTTTTAACAAGACACAGCTGCAAAATGAAGTTCAGACTTCAAATTTTAACCCTCATCTTTCAAAGTATGGTATTACTCATCACCCGTTGAACATTAAAGCATGAGTTGGAGATTAGGCAAAAGAGAGCGGAGTAAAGGTAGAAAAAGTGGTTCTAATCAAAGAAAAAAAGAAGAGTACTATGATAAATTAAATATGCACTAGCTCAAAAAATACAGAAGTCTTATGAAACCAGGGACATTTTCTGAGTTTAGCTCTTTTTCGTATCTTGGTAAACAAAGAAAAACATCCACTGCTTCCAATAAAGCTGTGTTTTTTCCTTTATAACCTGCCAAATGAGAAGCTAACATTTAAAACAAAGTTATCAGATATACACAGAAGAATCCACTACGGGTTTATATGGACTAGAATTATATAAACAATTTCTGAAAATGAGTTGAAACTAATACATTATTTCAATAGTTCTAAAATTTTCCCATCATTTTTATTTTATCAGGAGGCTAACATGATCTGTAAGAACAAGAATTATACTTAGTTGCAGAATTTTCAAACCCTTGAATTGTAAATACTTCTTTGCATACGGTTGGCCAATTTACATTTTCTCTGTAATATTTAATATATTTAATATTAATATTTAATATGTAATACTGCAAAAATCAGACAAAATTTGAAAAAGTCAAAAGACAGCTACAGGTTTAGAAGAGCTAACCTATCTGAAGAATTACTGGAATTAAGATATAGACATAATTAAACTCTCAAAGGCATTTTCACAATATACCAAGCAAAGCTTACCGCTGTAACGTGAGATACATCTGCTGAAGCACTTGCAGAATTCTGTGGGCCACCCATGTGCATCTTGCTGATATGTGTATTTAAACTACCCAAGCTTTTGAAGACACAACTACATTCAGTACAGTTGTATGTAGGGCCATTCTTCACCTTAAAAAAATAAAAATTAAGTAAATTTTCCCTACATCTACCAAATATTGTGGTTTTCATTATTTTTCTATATAACAAGTATACTATGGGATTATGAGAGCTAAAATGGTTTATTTTTTCAAGTCATCAACACACATTTATGGAATCAGGCTGGTACCTCGCAGATATAAATGTACTAGAATCTACATGCATGACTGTAATTGCTCACTACCACTTCTCAATTTTGTGAAGCACCAGACAGCAAAACAAATATTCTCCAACAAACAAGGCCTCAGACTCTTCCCTCTTTACCATTCCACACTTAGAAGCAAAACTGAAATGTAATTTTATCAATTGAGACATGCCTGAAGATAAAACATCATACATATTACAAATGGAAGTTTGGATGTATGAGATAAAAAAAATGCAGACAAAACCAGCATCGTGAAGGGCAGGGAAGTTTAATGTTTAGTTTGAACTGAATTTGAACACACAGAACGAGAGAGTGATCAGCAGCCACTTGTCTGAGTCTTTCACACCAATGGGTTAAGGTAACTAAAGCAGCTAAATTTGCAGATTCCAACCATCCTCACCATCCCTCCTCAGTCCATCACACAGCAATAACATCCAGGGTAGTACTTGCAATGTGCAGGGAGCAAAAAGGTATTCAAAACAGAACACACTGCGGTACATGCAATATAGTACTGGTATTACATATTTTGTGACATTAAACTGCCAAAAAGACTTTCAAAGAGAGGTATTAAGTAATAAAATATGCCACAACTAAGCAGTGCTTCAGGAAGTGAGAATCAGCCTGTAATTTCATTATCATCTGCAATGTTATTTTGTAACTGTCCCAGAATAAAACAAAGAATTCACAGAGTTCCATACAGGCTTGAAGAAATCACAGCAACAGGAAGAAAGAAAAAAAGAAATCAATAAATTATCCAAAGCAATAACTCAAATGTAGGCTCAGGACTGCAAAACACAGCACAGAATGTGATCAAGAGGTAGCAGTTACTTAAAGTACCGTATCCCACGGCTTATTCCATTCTTACAGAAAAAGACAGTAACAGAGAAAAAAGTGAAAAATATTTTTTACTGCATCCCTTACTAATATTGAAAAAAGTCAATTTAAATTATTAAATCAATGTTGGTGCATTTTTTTATGTAGCAAAAGCTACCACATAGAGAGAGCTGTTAACCAATGATGCCTTGGTTTTAACTTTTATATTTTTTCAAATCCTGTACTGCCCAGTGTAACTCTGAAGTTTCCTGTAACTTGTTAGCTACAGCTCTCTTATGCTAAGACAGACATAACAAAGCCTCTCTGGCTTGCTCTCCAAGGACACCCAGACCATCTTAGGCCCAAAAGTGTAAACCTTCATCTTGGAGGGGGGGAAAGCTTGGGGAAATTACATCATTAGCTACAGTTTTAATTGGCAAATCTATGCTGATATGTAAATGGGCCAAACCTAATAAAAGGATGAAGAACTCGTGACCTGTTGTCCACCTTGGGATCCATAAGGCAGGAGTCTCTGGACCCCCAGGGTGTAACATCTGAAGGCTTTTCAAGTAAATACCTGCCTTTATTCCCTTATTCCTGTCTAGTCTCTGTTTTTAGGCAGCCATTTAAGGCATCAGTTCTTTGGTAACCCAGATGGGATCACGAGGCTTCCGAAAATCCTCTGGGACTAAGAAGGATCCAGCTCAGCTTCCCCTCCTTGCTGGCACCCGGGGGGTGTAGCTACTGCAGTCCAGGAGGCAGAGGAGCCCCAAGAGCCTGAAAAACTCTTCAGATTCAGCAGAGAGAGTAAAGGTGGTATTCTGTTAGCACATCAGTTGGGTGTTAAGAGATCTACTACTGTTTGTTTGGGGCTCAACAAGAGTCCAGGAGGGCCTCAACTCCCCTTGAGACCCTCTTTGTTTGCTATAAGCTTGTGAGAAGCTTCTCAGGGAACCCCTGAGAGTCCTAGGGAAATTGTTCATTTGATTTTCCCTCCGTTAGTTTGGTGCTACTCGTGAGAGTTTAGCACAGCAGCCAATGTTTGGTACGCAGTCAAGCGGCATAGCAGCTTTGAGGCTTGGAACTTACTTCTGGCCACTGTTTCAAATCCTGCAGGTTGTGAGTTCGCTTCCTACTACTGCTAGTTTTCTTTCTTTGCTTAGTAGCGTGTGCTAGATCGGTTTATTTATTTTTGTGAATTTTCTGTTGATAAGCATAAAACCATGGGCTGTAATATTTCTCATATGGAGCATGAAATACAGCTGAGCTGCCCTTTGAGACATGTCCTCACAAAATGGGGGAGGCCTACTGGAGGAGACAGAGCACTTACAAAGTCAGAACTAATTTGGCTTTCCACGGTGATCTGGCCAGCATATAGGTTGGTAAATCCACAACGCTGGCCTCTGTTCGGTACCGTAGATGAAGATTTAATATCAAGTTTAATATCAAGCCTTGAAAAACACCACTGCTTCTTAGAAATTGAAGAAGACTCTTATTAGTTGTAGCCCAGTTACAAGGATTGAAAAAGGAACATATACTGCTTTTAAAAAAAAAGGAGAGAAAAGATAAGAAGTTCACATTGGACCCGACAAAGGGGGAGGACACAGAAATAGATCTAATAGCCCCTGCCTTGAGAGCAGGAGCCCTTGCAGCCCCGGTCCAGCCTCCTCCTCCTCCTCCTTCCCAGCTAGCAGCTCCAGCCATCCCAGCCATTAAGGTGATCCTGGTGGCCCCAGCTGCAGCCACGCTGCAGCTGCCACGGGCAGGGGCGGAAGGGGAGGCAGCTTGAGATGGGTCCCTGCCAGTGAAGAAAGAGAAGGTGGAGGTGGACTGGCTGCCTCGCCACCTCCCACGGACACAGGAACCCTCCTGGCTGCAACCCAGGCTGCAATCCCAGCCGATGTTGTAGGTCATACGCCTTGACCACTGCTGCCGCAGCCAAGCAGAGACCCAGCTCTGGCAGGGCCGCATCTGAAGGAGGAGGGAGACTGGCTGTGGAGACTTTGGGTGGCATTTGCATTCTCACTGGATTCCGCCCAGGAGAAACCAGCCTCACCTCTCTCACCCCCCTTACCTCCAGTCCCTCCCGGGGGGCGAGGGACGGAGGGGAAGAGGCAGCCAGAGGGTGCAGCCCATGGCACCACCCCTAGAGGTGGAGCTGGGGGGCAGAACCTTCCACAGGGAGGGAACCTCCTACAGAGGGAGCAGTGTCCCTCCTGCCCTCAGGCCCTTGAGTTTTGTAGCAAAACTGCGTGCCTGGAGACTGGCTCAGGGAACGATGTCATCAGAACAAACCAAGTAGCGCAAAATTTAAGATCTATTAACAGAACTACAGTGGACATACACCCAGTGGTAGCCAATTCATATACACTTTTGACCACAATGACAGATGAGTTAGGATGCTTTAGTGTTGTAGACCTGAAGAATACCTTTTTCTGCATTCCTGTACATAAAAAGCCAGAAGCTTTTTGCTTTTGAGTAGGAAAATCCTGAGACAGGGAAGGAAAGCCAGTTTACCTTAGTCCCACCCTAAGGTGTCAACAATATTTGGAAACCAGCTAACAAAAGAATTGGAAAATTGGAGGAGACAAGATCCAGGAAGGGTTATTCTTCAATATATGGATGGCATCATGATTGCAGCTAAAACCAGAGATGACTACATCTAATTCACTGTTGAACAGCTGAAACACTCCCTGATGTCGGCTCCAACTTTCAGCTTACCAGATTTAACTAAGCCTTTTGAACTCTTTACACGAGAGACTCAATGTGGCACTGGGCGTACCAGCAGTGTCTTGGAAAGCAATGGGGGGCTGTGGCCTACTTTTCCAAACAGCTAGACAATGTTAGCCAAGGGTGGCCTGGGTGTTTGAAAGCTGTGGTGGCTACTGTAATCCTGATTCAAGAGGCCCGGAAACTCATCCTTGGACAACACATTGTAGTGTATGTGCCACATGCAGTGGCAGCAGTACTGGAACAGAAAGACAGGCATTGGCTGCCTGGCAACCAAATGCTTAAATATCAATCACTGCTGTTAGAACAGGATGATGTTACCCTGAGAACAACTTCTCCTGTTAACCCTGCCATGTTTCTGTCCTCTACCTTAACTGACAATGTGCCTGAGCATGACTGCAGATGATTGAAGAAGTCTATTCCAGCAGACCAGACCTGAAGGACATGCCCCTGGAAAAACCAGACTGGGAGCTGCTAACAGATGGGAGCAGCTTCACAAGAAATGGTAAACAATTAACTGGTTATGCAGTAACAACCCAGGACAAGGTGATCGAGGTGAAGGCCCTGCCAGCAGATGTGTCATCGCAGAAAGCTGAATTGATTGCACTGACAAGGGCCCTGGACCTGAGCGAAGGAAAGAAGGTAAATATATATAGACAGACTCTAAATATGCATTTAGTGTTGTTCATGCTCATGGAGCCATCTGGAAGGAGAGAGGACTGGTGAATGCTCAAGGTAATCAAATTAAACACGCTGAACAAATCCTTGCCCTCTTGGAGAGCATCAGAAAACCCACAGAAGTAGCCATCATGCATTGTAGGAGTCACCAGGAAGGGAAAACCACTCCAGAATTGAGAAATCACTTTCCTGACGAAACAGCAAGAGGGGGTGCAGAGAAAGGTATTCTTGCAGTAAGTCCACAAAAAGACAGTGATTTGTCAGGGTTTACCCCTAAATACAATCAGGGAGACCACAAGTTACCAAGGTTTGGGGTACATTTGGGTGGGGGGAAGCTTGATTTACAGACATATCTAATGGCTTTTTATTCCACTTGGCAGAAGCTCCAGAATTACATTGTGTTATCCAGACCCATAGGACTGGACACATCTGCACATCCCTTCCAGCCTAGAGACTGCGTCTGTGTTAAGTGATCCTCTACACGCCAAGTGGAGAGGAGCATTCCAAGTCCTTCTGACTACTCTCACCACAGTCAAAGTCGCTGGCAAAGGACCCTGGATTCACTACTCCAGAGTTAAGAAAGCTTCTGCTACTGAAACAACTGAGAAAACAGACTGACACAAACAAAGACAATGAAGTTTAAATTATTCTTTTCCTGTGCTTGTTATTCACACAGCTGTAGCCCAGACTCAGGTTTGGAACCAAAACTGGCATCTAATTCTAGTCCAAAGTGTATCCAAAGACATTCAATTGGATACAGGACTAACAACTGGCACGTAAAGCAAAGCAGAATTTGTTTACTGTTTGAGAACCAACCCAGATCTTATATTACATAGTATTTAAAGATTACACTAAGTTCTGATTATATCTTCCATACCTTATTTCACGGTTACCAAACTCACCCTGGATCAAAAATTGTTCATAACAATTATGGTTCTAATTCTTGTTTATATACTATTGTTAGATGTATACTATTATTAGACATATATTACTAGTAGATATTTAGAATATTTAGAGTCTCACAAGGTAGAGGCTTTGTCAAGCCTCCAAAGGGGGGAATGATGCCTTAGGTTTTAACTTTTATATTTTTTCAAATCCTGTACTGCCCAGTGTAACTCTGAAGT
>VZRF01013004.1:747591-770947 GCA_013396875.1 Vireo altiloquus | reverse complement strand
GTTAGCTACAGCTCTCTTATGCTAAGACAGACATAACAAAGCCTCTCTGGCTTGCTCTCCAAGGACACCCAGACCATCCCTAGGCCCAAAAGTGTAAACCTTCACCTTGGAGGGGGGGGAAAGCTTGGGGAAATTACATCATTAGCTACAGTTTTAATTGGCGAATCTATGCTGATATGTAAATGGGCCACACCTAATAAAAGGATGAAGAACTCGTGACCTGTTGTCCATCTTGGGATCCACTGAGGCAGGAGTCTCTGGACCGCCAGGGTCTACCCTTTGAAAGGCCTTTCAAATACATACCTACCTTTATTCCCTTATTCCTGTCTAGTCTCTGTTTTCAGGTAGCTACTTAAGGCATCACCTTGAGGATGACCAGTCACACAAAGTCACAGAATCACAAAATCTATTAGGTTGGAAAACACCTCAGAGGTCCTCAAGTCCAACCTATAACCAAACCCCACCATGTCAATTAGACCATGGCACTGAGTGCCAAGTCCAGTCTTTCCTTAAATACCTCCAGGGAGGGTGACTCCACTACACCTGGGCAGTCCATTCCAATGTCTAATTGCCTTTTCTGTGACAGAACTCTTCCTGATATCCAACCCAAATGTCCCCTGGTGCAGCTTAAGACTGTGTCCTCTTGTCCTGTCGCTGGCTGTCTGGGAGAAGATGTTGACTCCCACCTGACCACAGCCTCCTTTCAGGCAGTTGTAGAGAGCAGTAAGATCTCGATAAGATCTCCCCTGAGCCTTCTTTTCTCCAGGCTAAACATCCCCAGCTCCCTCAGCCACTCTTCACAGAACTTGTGCTCTTCACCAGCTTCACTGCCCTTCTCTGCACCTGCTCCAGCACCTCAATGTCTTTCCTCAACTGAGTGGCCCAAACTGGACACAGTACTCAGTTACATGATTTAACATAATTAAGTGTATTACAAACTATTAAGACATATCCATATACTAAGGCATATCCTAAAAGTAAGAAACCAACATGCTAAAAGGATCCTTAGTAATATCTACCATTGTAACAGAAAACGGAAAACAAAAATGCAAATCTCAGACTTAGGTGAAGGTGAGAACAAAGAAGATATTCTGCACACAGGGAAAAAAAGAAGCAAAAAGCACTACCTCTACCATTTTATAATGTTTTTTTTTTTATTTTGCTTTTTTTGGTCCAAACCAAAACTATGTCTCTTTCTATGGGTATTTCCAACCACAAATCACTTAAATCCACAAGGAAATTACTGAACAAAGTTGCATAGCTCATGTTGCTCAGAAGATTCTATTACTTTATCACAGTAGTACAATTTTGAATCTTAAAAACTGTCAAAAACAGGAAAAAAAACCCAGACATAAAGAGGTCTGAAACATTTTTTTAAACCTTATTCTGGAATTTCCCTCTACCTGTAACCAAAAAAACCTCTGTAAAAAGCTGCAAGACATATACTTCAAAGACAAATGGCAAATATGTTCTACAATGGAATTACTGAGTTTAGTCTTGAAATTTTTCATCATTTTCCGTTTGGCAGATTTTGGCTTACTTTCACCTGATTCTAGCCCTCGTTCTCTCAGGACTGACATAGGTTCATTTTTGTGTACACTATTTATTAATCTGCCCATGTATTGAAAAGACACTGGCAAATGAAGGTTTTGCTACCTCTTCTAAGTATACATTTATTCAGACCAAGCTAAGGAAAGTTCACAGGTAAAAGCAGCAAACGAGAATCTCCACTACAGCAGTGAATCTATCCCAGCTGGAACACATGGGACTAGCAAAACTGAGTTAAGATGCATGTTAGCACAGGACTCGATGAATAATTGCATTTACCTCAGAGTGAACTCGCTGTATGTGTGACTGCAGGTTGCCTTTCTGGGAAAAGGCAGCGGGACAAAAGGCACAGGCATGGGGCTTCTCCCCCGTGTGCTTGATCATGTGGGTCTGCAGAGCCCCCTTCTGGTTAAAGGCCTTCCCACACTCGCTGCACTTGAAAGGTCTTTCACCTGCAAGGAAACAACAGCAGGAGGACCAAGAAGAGGAAGGGTAAGGAGATTTAAGTAAATGTCAGCACTTTCCTGTATCTATAAGAAAAACTGTATCAGTTAAAATAAAATACACACATTACTATACACGTTATTAGGAGGGTTCGACAGCAAAATTGTTTACCTCGACCACCAACCTCAGCACCCACTCTGATGAAAATGTAGCCTTGTGAGAACAGACGATTATCAGTTGAAATGGGTAAAATAAAGGAATTCTACATGAAGCAATTATTTAAAATAGCTTCCCTCAACTCGTGGTTTGGAAGATATCAGAAGCTGCTATGCAAAAACCATTGGAGGTAAAAAAACAAAGGGAAAAAGAAAAAAAGAAACCCACATGTTTTACACCAAATCCTATCAAATGTATATACCTTCACAGAAACAAACTGGCCCAGAGGGTAAATGGACAGTAATAAATAACTAACAGTCAAAAATTTAACCTTTTATCTAATTTAAAATGAGAAAGTCTTACAGCAACACTGCAAAAGACGGAACATGGTTCCCACTCCCAATAAATATTAACAGCCATTCATTCTTTGCAGCCACCTACTGAAAATATGCAATGAAACAATGTTTTGTACAGTTCTGCTGAGAAAATAATTTTTAAAACTGTTCATATTGAATATTTAAAGAAAAACTAGCCAGTACTGTTACAGAAATGCTCTGTCACGGTTTCCCAATTTTGGTGCACTCCGTGCTGTGCATAATTAAAGTTTTTGTATATTAATAGATAAGCATGAAAAACTCCACAGAAATTTTAAGCTACAGAACATACGAGGATGGCATAAACAGATTAAAAAGCTACATATTTTAAACATACTAAGAATAAATTTCAGTTTCTTACAACCATGTGTCCTAATTAACTCCCAGAAACCCCCACTGTGAACTCACCACTACCCTTTTTTATCTTTCAGCCAAATAGTTTAACTGTGGTAGCTCGACAATATTTAACACTTTGCTTTTGCACATTTCTACAGCCAAGACCAGCATAAGCACGCAGTATATTATGTCTGCTATACCAGTAAGTACCATCATGTGCACACTAAATCAGTTTTAATAAAAATTTTTATATGAATTCGAATTTTACAGCTGTAATTATATCTACATTAAAATTACTAATTCTTAATTAAATTCACATTGTCAGAAACAAAAGCAGCTATTTTTCTGAAATAGATTACAAGCATATAATTCATTGAAGGAATGTAAATCTTCTGTTCTGCTGTTTAGGGGCTTTGAAGATGCTTTAAGGATTGCAGGTTTTAACTGTGTATTTTTAATAGAGATTAAAACAAAGAGCACTGATTCCTAACTGATTCCTATCTGGAAGTACAAAATTCCTTGGGCTCAAAGGAATTGGAAGGCCCAAAACTGGGCTTTCATAGGCAAAAAGCTCAGCTTCTGGTAAGAGCTGCTGGTGGACACATAGAAGTATTGCTTCAGGTTAAGTCTGCCTATATAACTAAGTATCAGTGTAAAAATGAAATCTTAATTCTGCTGTGGAAATGGGAAATTTCTGTATTTCTCAAGTATAACTTAATAAAATACAGATTTGAGAAGGGGAATAAGGGGTTCATTACTTAGTTATTAATGTGGGAATTGCAGTCCCTGAGACCTGATTTTTTTCCCAAAAGGGTCTAAGTGCTCAAAATGACAAGCTATGAACAAAAATGTATTGCAATTAAGAGGTTAATGTAATGCTGCACATTATGCATAGACCTGCTATTTTAACACTTAAAGACTTGGGCATTCTAAATTCTTTAAAGCAGAGTTGTTCTTTTCTACATATTTACAGCACCTCAAGCAGCTGAATGCCAGACAGATTGTCTGCAGATTTAGAGTACTAACATACTTCACAAATTAAATGAGTATTTGCAAGCTACTTGGAACTTAAAATGATCTTCTGTCATGTGCAGATTGGGACTGCATTTTCTGTCTCTGGTTTCCCAGTAGACAAATATCTTTTTAGTATTCAAAAGAACTATAAATGCCCTTGAACTTTTTGAAGCTTTAAAAAAGCATCGTCAACATACTGTAATATTGTTTCTCTAACTGTGACTAGAATAAGGTAATGTATTAAATAGAGTCAAGAATCTAAAATACATAAGTTTCACTGACCTTTCTTTGGCTATTATTTTCAAGCAATTGTTTAAAGCAGGTACAAGGGTGACCTCTTGTGTTACTTTTCTATAACTAGATCTGTAAAACTTCAAAAAATTCTTAAGAAAATGCCACACAATTGTATTTTTATTTCTTAGTAAACAAGGCCATTCTTGTAAAAGGCAACTCACCACATTACTGTCTCAACAGTGATATTACACTGACTTATATTACAAACAGAACTGCACACTTAGATAAATTAATACTTGAATCACCTAAAAACTAGACAAATGGCAATTTTTTCAATATGTATGAAAAATATATACAAATTGCACATCACTGGAACATCTTCAATTAAGACTTGGTTTAAAGCCAAACTCCTGCTGTAATATGTATATCTGGCTAAAATATAAGAACTATTCTTTTATAGTCATCTGTACACTTTAAAAACTTTTATATTATTTTATGCTTTGCATTTTTCAATTGTTTCAATTGCTTAACATTTAAACATGCATATATTTATGACAGAAATTTAGCAAAAAACATTCCCTATTCATACTGCAAATTTGAACAGTCACCTGCACTTCTTCAATTATTAAAATTACAACCTAATCTTAACACCTCTGAAGATCCCTTTCTAAGTTTAAATAAATCAATCTAAACAAATGCAAGACCACTACTTTATTAGTATTACTAATTCTCATGTACTTTTGCTCTTTTTGCAATTGTAGGTTTTAGAACCTGCTCTCTAGAGTACATAAGATCTAATTTAAAGTAGATGGTATTTGGAAAAAAATTAAATCTATATAGTATTTTACATTTTTTAAACTGTTTCTATCATATAAATCTGGCAATTCTAAAAGCATATAAACTTCCTAAGCAAAGGAATTACATAAAGTTTATTTTAAACCAACAGGTAACTGCATCTAATGAGGCAAATGTATTAATAATATTTCAAGTCCCAACAGGGAGAAAAAATATATCGTACTTCAGGATAAGTAAAAATCAGGTTAACTGATTTTTGTGAAATAAAAAGAAATTAAAATAAGTACTTCCACAGCCTTACCTGTGTGTATTCTAACGTGTCGTGTTAACTGACTTGGTTTCTGGAACGTCTTTCCACAGTGGGGACAGGAATAGGTAAACCCACTTCTGTCAATGTTTCTGTTGTAAGATCTGGTATTTGATACCCTGTGATTAAAAAAAAAAAAAAAAAAGAAAAGAAATAATTTCAATATGAAAGATATTTTGAAAGAGATTATTATACGCTATCATTTTTAACATAGTAAAACCTTGATGGCAACATAGTATCTGCTGCAACAGTGAAAACCCAAACTCCACAATCATACTGAAAGAATAACGTGAACAGCTCTTTTCTGAATATCTACAAGCACCAAGAATTTTAGTTCTTTCTGTAGTAAAAATCTGACACTTCTTAGAGGCTCTCTACAGATATTTTCAGGGTAAATTCTGCCAGAGGTATTCAGTTACCTCACAGATATTTTGGTGGGAACTTTCAACTCTATGCAACTCTATTTCTTTTGCCTGAACACAGCAAGCCCTTAGCTCTTAACTAGAATATGCAAATCTCATAAATCTCAAGTACAAGTGCGCTTGCTGAAGTCTAGTAAGAGCAAGTTAAGAACTTAACAACCCAAACATTCACTGCTCGCCCTCGAATATATAGAGAACCACGGAAACAGAGAACATAAATTCCCAAAATTCATTTCGCTACAAATCAAACTAACTAGTTTATTCATCCTAACATCTCTACACAGGAGCTGTCCACAAGAAGAATGGCTTTTGTAGGTAGTACATTTCTATAACTCAATACAAACCTAACTTGATACTTCAAACCTTTAAATTTCTGTTTGCAGATTGAAATTTACAACACTTGTTTAAACGTCCTGCAACACAACTATTAAGATCTTAGAATCTGTATTACCTTCTAATAAAAAGAACTGAGAATCGACAGGATTTCTTGGTTTTAAATATGTCATTTTCCTCATCTGTTTTTTATAGAAACAATGAAGATTAAAATAGAGATCACCTATCAAGACTTTAGGCTTTTTTAATATGTAAAGCAAGAAGGAAGAAAAACTTCTCTTGTTAACTTAAAGTAATTCCCACCTTGATAAAACTAAACTAGAGAGCTGAAAGAAAGGACAGAACAAATATTCACCAAAAATAAGAACCGCATTTACCGGGCCTCTTTTTTTCCCCTTCATTTTGTGCTTTTCCAGATCTACAAGAAACTCATGGGAGGCTGTAATAAGGGCCTCTTGGGAAATATGATTAAACTGCAAAGAACACGTTACATCTTTGCAGAAGGAAAGCATGAAAACTTTTGTCATGATAATAAATGCTACATGAAGTTGATACACATTCACTTCAATGTACTGCTATCAGCATTTAAAATCATAAACACACTTCAAAAATCACTTTGCATCAGAGAAACTTAAACCCATGTTTACAAATAGCTGGCAGATGAACTATGCTTAGTATGTGCACTAAAATACAAAAACAGGGAAAAAAAAGAGGCCTCCAAAAATAACTGCCCACTTAAGCAATGTTTTAAAAAGCAAGCGTCATTTTAGAACAGCATACCAAAGAAAAGGAATGATCTGCATAAACCATGGTACTTTGCTGACTGGAAATACTACTCCTGCTTTTCCCAGCTATCACCATAAAAGTAACATCTGCTCATTTTGTTACAATCTCATGATTGTCACCTTATTTTATAGTGAGTTTTCATATGCTCCTTTAGCTGTGAGGAAGTTTCAAATTCTTTTTTGCAAGACTTGCAGCTGTGGATCCTACTGCCTGCCAATTCTTGACGATGTTCTTCCATGTGTATGGCCAGCTGAGTCTGTAAAGTGAATTCATCTCCACACTCTGAACAGATAAGATTCTGAAAGAGATAATAGAGACTGATTTTTCAAAACAGTGGTACACAAGAACAAGCTTTGCTCAAGTAGATTAACTTATCCTTCTATGGACATTGGCAGCTGGAAGCAAGCAGCAAGAAAAGTATACAAGCAAGAAAAGTTTATGAGCCCTATAATATAAATCATGTACAATAATCACTGCAAGATTATATTAATATTTATATTTTAAGAAACTCCACTAGAACTGAGTTCTTAAAAACTTCATATGGCAGCAGAAACAAGCAGTTCACCACTCCCTATTTTCTTGGTGAGCTGCTTCAAGACACACAGAAGCTCACCTCAGTGCCATTACACCATGGTCTACAGAAACATCTGTAACAAACAGCACTTTTTAACCAAAAACATCTTTATTGCAGATTCGGGGATTTCACACTTTTACTGGTTAAAATTATAATGATTGTCACTTTTAAACACTAATCCCACCACCGTTAGCCCTGACTTTTCTTAAGCTATCTGGACAGAACACATGAGAGAAATAAAGAGGGACACATAAAGTTTGTAACAGATACCCCTTCAACTTGTTATTTTATAGCAGTGTTAAACACACCATTTTCCAGCTATATTAGTATTCAATGTAATCTAGAATGGAAATTATACTTGCAATGTTTAATGTAAAAGAGTTGCTATTTCTCTGAAATTCAGAGTAAGACTCAAAGTCAAATATTGTTTCAGTGAAAATTGAAAGCTCTGCATTTATTTGACTTCCTTTGGCCTTTTGAAATCATTAATTTTATTTGTCAGTGTATCTTTATTTTAGAAAACCTAAGCTGAAAGTTAATCTAAAATGTCTAAAAATATCTATCTCTGTTAAATGTTCTTCACTGGTAGGCATAAGTAACTTCAGACATGTTTTTTAATCAGCTGATTTTTCAGTAATTGTGATTATCACTGCAAACTGAAATATTTTTTATCCCCCCCCCTTTTTTTCCTCTCCCTTAATGATGAACAAGAAAAATAAAAACAAAGAACAGAAAACAACAGCGTTCATTTCAAGAAGGATATTGACAAGAATGTTTTAATCAAGAGAAACACAGGTATGCAATGTTATTTTTGGACTGTTTTGACAATAAATTTGTCTGAAAAAAGAAAAATTCCGCTGTATCACATGTCCACACAAAAGCTTAAGAAGGTGAAGTCCTTTAATGAAATTAATTACCAACTCAAAAATTACTTGTTTAATCTAACCTAAATGTCATTATTACTGGACTCAAGTTACAGTGTCAGATGATAAATAACTAATACTTCTTTTTTCTGGGACATACATTCAAATCTGAATACTTATTATGGGCATCTGTTGTTCTTACGCAATGAATTTAGTTTATGATTACACTAAACTAAAAGTGGGGGGAAATTTTATGAAGGGAAGCTTACAATTACTATACCCAGGTCATGAACCTCAAAACAGAGAGATTTTGCATCACTCCTCAGCATTTCTGAGACATGCATATGTATCATGTTAAGTTGCTAATATACATATCCCTATTAAGCAACTTCTACAAACAAAAAAGATGAAGTATTTGAGACAATGAAAGTCTTCATGATTCTATCCACTACTGTGGAATTTACTGTAGGAAAGCAGGATCAGAGTAAATTACAGAATTATCAGAAAAATTACAAAAAACCCAGCAATACATCACACCAAACAGACTCTGCTATAGGCAATACCAGATTTATTTTTTTGCTTCTCAAGCAAACAAAAAAATTCACCACCAGACACAGAACAAGTAATTGAACACTGTAACCTCACTATGGTTAAACCCACATTTTAACACTGAACAAAAGGAGCTGATCATATGCCAAATTCCCAATCTCAGAAAAAAATGTTTAAAGCTCTACTCATTGGATTCTGCCTGTATTAGCTCTCCCTATCTTACCAGATGCAACATTTGAAGAACACTTTGGAACTCATTATCTTCACCTGTTTAGTATCTATGACTCCTAGCATCTGTAAAGGATTTTAATCTGCACTTTTTCAATACATCATTGCTCACAAATTTAATTAGACAAGACAAATCAAATGTTTCTAAAAAAAAAAGAAATCAAACAAAAACCCAACATCACACAAACAAAACATAAAAAATCAAACCAAGAGGATCTTACAATGAAGGAATTTTCACTTTATATCCACCAAATACCAGTTTTAACTTTTCCAACACATTAAGGTTTTCCTAAAGCCCAAAAACCCTCATGGTTCATGGAAAAAGAAGACATAGTAGGAGTTCTAATGCAATAAATAATCTTTTTTTTCAGTTTTTTATTCAGCATTTATGTCTTGCCAGGGCAAAGCATAGCAGTGGAAACCATTGTACATTTCCATGAGGAAACAGACAAAATCAAGAATCCTCCAGAAGATGGGGCACATTAACACAAGATATGTTCTTTATGATTACTCAAGAGAAAGCTACCCCACATTAGTGAGGAATGTCAAACATGAAGTTTTTCCCTCACACAGTTTATCACACACAAATCACCAAAGAATGCGAGGAGAAAATACAGTCTCTTGCAAACTCAATATCAATAGCTGAGAAAATTCCTTCCAGAACCTCTCACAGGAGCAATCAATCACAAAAATCCAAGTTTCACAGACAGACCCACTCTCCCAAATCTCACTGGAGCACTCAATAAGCTAATCACTATCATTTCTTTGTCTTGCCCATCTGCATTCATCTGTAGATAAAGCTGTCTGATGCAGCACAAAACAAGGGTAAGGTTCCCCAAATTTCAGTTTGTGAAGCCATCTCCCTAACTGCTAAGTATGTCCTCTAATGTATGTCCCTCCTATGCCCCTTTGCTCTGATTTCACATTTTTAACCCTTTTAACAGCAAAGAGAGGAAGAGCAAACAGGAGACAGAATGTACTCCACTAGTAACTTGTTATCCTGCACATTGTGGAAAACTCCTCAATGACAGCTAGTGCCATCACCAATACCCTCTGCTTCAAGTTCAAATTCCAGCTCTCCTACAGGTCCTGTGCATAACTACAGTGAAAGTTATTCCTGCAGTTCTCTGTGAATTGATTGTTACATTCATCTCTGTTTTATCACAAAACTATCGGGCATTATAAGAAACACATTCATTAGCAATTTAAACATGTTTGTATTTTTACAGATTTAATTTTCAAGCAGCAGATTTAATTTTAAATCGGAAGGCATCACACAGCCTATTCTTCTGACATCTGCACCAAAGTAACAAACTCAGAGCTACTGTAGTGCATGAAAAATCACTTAGTGGTAGAAATAAATATCAAACACCACCCTTGGGTGTCTTTCTTGATGCTTAGTTTCTTTATCCTAATATTTTTAGCAATTCATAAATCAAGTTTCCTTAATAATACCCATTAAGTCATTTACCACTACAGATATGTTAATACGCAACAAAATTGTACTCAAGTCCACGTATCTTAACTTGGATACCTCCTTGACTGTGTACATGACAAAACATGAACTAAAATATGATTAAAGAAGGAATACAATCTCTACAGATGGCATGCCCTGCATCTGGTTTAGGGGAAAGTGCAAACAGGCCTATTATCCCTAACCTACAGGTCAAAACTGCTGTAAGCTGTTGGCAATTGGCATGGAGAATCACATCACTGTTACAGTTATGATTAGAAGTCTGACAATAAAAGTGCATTCTTGATTCAGCTCCAATTCTCCAACACAAAGTGCAACTTTAAAAAAGCCTTAACAGGAAGAACAAGAAGAAATTACATGACTGAAAACTTGGTATTTTGGGCAGTGCAATCAACTCTGGCAGTTGTAGTAATGCAGACTATAAAGTGTGCAAAATACACCACTATGTATTAACTGTTTGCTAAGAATTAACCAACACTCTGTCAAAATGGAAAATGAAATTGTGAGAGGAGAAGAAACAAGAAGTACTCTCAAGCAAAACAACTACTCAAAAATGGAGGTGGGAGCTGCAGATAAGGGAACAGTTTCATCTTTTCTATGGATGGTGAAAGTGCCTCACCACATCTGCCATCAAACATGATCACACATTATTTATTTTGTGTGGGCTTATCAGTGTTAAGTCACAGAAGCATCTTCAAAATAAAAGTATGTGTAAATAACCAATCAGTTAATGTTTATATATATAGCATGATATGGTATCTATCAAACATGCACAAATGCTCTTTGTTCATAAAGACACAATGGGAACACTTATATTCAGGATATTAATTTCTGTAACTAATATTAGAACAGACTCCTCACTTGAAGTTTTTTATTTCTTCAGAACAAAATCATGTATTCAATCCTCCAATCTAAAGCATACAGGTAAGGGATTAAATACAACCACTATGACATGTCTCTTCAAAATTAAGTTATAAAGTTTCATGAATTACCTCCTCTTTCTCATGTAGCATTATATGTGCTTTCAGACTGGCTACTCGGGAGAACTTCTTGTTGCACACAGGACACGTAGGATCCTCGCCATTGTGAGTGCATTTGTGAAGTGTCAAGTTGAATTCAACATTAAATGACATCGGACACTGGTCACACCGGTGAGGCTGTTAAAATCACAAAAATAAAGACAAAATTCTGTCTTCCCAGCAGCTACATATACCCTAACACATAGAACCAACCATACAAATCAGAATGTTAAACATTAAAAAAAAGAGCAATTCAAGTACCTACATAGGATAATGATGCTTAGTAACATCAATATTAATTATTTTATCCTCTTTGCATCTCAATATGGAAAATACAAATACAGCATTACAAGAACACAAAGGGAAAGAAAGCAGAGGAACTAAGGAAACCAGAGACTCAAAACTGAGACTGTCCAAAAAGAGTGAAGTTAGTAGAAGAGAAGAATGAGCAAGAGACAGAAATACATTTTCCTACTTTAACTGTGGCCATGATTCACCCAGAGGGTGGCTGAGCACTGGAACAGGCTCCCCAGGAAGTGGTCACAGCACCAGCCTGACAGAGTTCAGGGAGCATTTGGACAATACTCTCAGGCACATGGTGTGATCTTGGGGTGTCCTGCCAGACAGGGCCAGGAGTTGGACTTTGTGATCCTTAAGGGCCCTTTCAACTCAGTATATTCTGTGATTCCATGACATCTCCTTAAGTAAAATTAATAATCAAAACAGTAAACCACTTAGTTTATACTAGGACTGACTGCTCTTCACTTGGCATCTGCACAATCAGTTTGAATTCTTTCAGAGCACCTTCACTTTTAGTAGTAAAGGCTCTTATACGAAAGCGTGCAATAGCATGGGTTTAACTTTATCAACTTTACAACTTACAACTTTGAAACTTGTTTAAGTTGTTCTTCGTATACGTGAATTATCTTCAAGTGCTGTGTTTTGTAAAAATTAATCTGTATTTAGGGCTACCTCAAAAAGAAATACAATTATTTTCCTATCACATGTAAGTAGTTTTACCTTTGTGAAATAGAAAACAAGGGAAATAAAGTAAATGCTTCATATTACAGATGCAACTTGCGGCAAAAGCTTCATTTAAAAAGCCAGTCTAGTCTTAATCAAATATCTGTATTCTTCTCATTCCTTCCTAAATTTGATTTGTAAACAGCTAAAGTAATGACATTAATCTACTCATTAATACATACATATTAAATTAGTTTACTAGTAGGGTCCTGTTAATAAATATATGCATTATTTTCTTTTTATTGCTAATGTGTAGAATCACTTTGCAAACTCTATCGAAAGAAAACTCATACATTTTCTCATTTCCCTGAGTATTTCATAAATCAAAGAAAATGGCTAAAATTAAAAATTACTGATCTGGAAACAACAATCCAATCAAAGGGCATCAAAGGAAGGTCCTGTCTCAAAGGAAACATGAGAAAAAATGAAAGAGGAATGTCACAAAACTCTGAGGTCTCCAAGTAATAATTACTAGTGGTGTGACTGAAATGAAATGGAGAAGATGTTTTGTGTTAGCTTCACTTGACAGTATATGAAAATATCAATGTACACTGGTTATATCTACCACATTCATACCTTGTCATTTTGCTCATGATCCCTCATGTGGCGCTGGAACTGAGTCTCTCTTGGAAAAGTCAGCAAACAAATCTCACACTTATGAAAGCTGGGTACTTGGTAGGAAAAATTACCGCTCTCTATATTTGGTGTCAGAACATCATCTACAAAACAAACAACAAAAAATTTGCATGAAGTCACATTCTATCTACTTATAATTTATTGTAAAAAACAGAATCATTTGAAGCAGAAACTATTCCAATTCCTCTGAGATTTTTGATCTATCCAACACTGTAACTTCAAGGGATCTTGAAGATCTCAGGCATAAACACTACTGCTTCCATCGATGCAGGATCAACCAAATATATCCACACCTCAAACTGCCAGTCACTAAAGACATAAATCATCACCCTTTCCCCGTAATTTGAAATAAATTCTTTCTTTGCTTCATAAACATCTGTCAAGTTAGCAACAAAATGAAATGTTGCAAAAAATACTAGGTATGAGTAAGATACTGCCAGGGGTTACTTCTAATAATATTACATCACCTGTTTCTAGTAAAGTTTTCTAAAATTACATAGTCAGCAGTTCTGACTACACAGGTTTTCTGCCCTCCCTCCCTCCTCTCTCTTTTTCCTTAAGAAAAACTTGGACATCTTTTCTTTCTTCTTCTGGCATTATAAAACCTTTATTAAAACCTACTTTAAAACCTTTAGAGTTGCAAAACCAACACCAGTGTTTCAAATAGCTGAGAAAGATGCAATAAACTGCAAGTCTAAGTGTGTACACATTAATTCAATGGAAAGAGATGTATTTTTCTTTCAACAGATCCAGTCTAAGCCCATACCATTTCCTTTTCAACTCCTACAGTCAGACAACTTTTGACATACAAGTTGCAAGCTTCTGTATCCTCCTGCTCAAATGAGTGAAGTCAATCCTATAAATACTTTATGATATAAGGAAAATATTAATCCAGGGAAGTTAAGCACATTTTACATTTGAGAAGATACTGTATCACTACGGATTAGTGATCTTTATAGGATAGTTGTATTTATTTAAGACAAAATTTAGGAAAAGCAACTGGCAGGAGGGGTCAGCTTGTGCTGCATGTTAGGGTCATGAAAGAGAAAAAATCTAGAATTCAGTTTCAAACACTACCACAACTAAAACTGCATCAACAACAGAACACAAAAAGAAGGGAACACTGATTATTTTATCTAGACATGGAAGGCCTGATGGTTTTCTCTAAGTCAGTACTTTTCTCCATGTATTTAAGAACTAGGCCTAGGAAGTAACAACAACACAAGCAGAAGTTTACAGCATCCTGTTTGCATTTCCTCAGAGGAAACTGAAGATTACAATTCACACAGTATTTCCACTCTACTGCACCCACTTCAAAGTTCTTTCTCATTCACCACACCATTTACAAGGGGAAAAAAAAATCAGTACCTTATGTCCTGATCCTTTTTTTTTTCTGCTAAAATTCTCATAAACTTTAAAAGCTTGTAGATGAGGAAGCTGTAGGAAACATTTCAGCACAACATATTCTGGGCAAGAAATTGCAACTAAAAAGAATGCCCTAGGGACTTCCCCTTTCTGGACTAAGTCACCCAATTAAATTTTGCTTTGCAACGTTTAGTTATCAAGTATTTCTCTGTAACAGAATGATGCAAGTATCACTAATCTTTATCATGTGTATGCTTACACTTATTAAATCCTTTAATAAACTGTAAATTCATAGTATGCAGACACTATCAGTAACGACCCTGAAATGGTCACATTTCTTCAAAAGCTGAAAACCACAGCTTTAATTACAAGACACAATCCTTTAAGCATCCTTGTGATAAATATGCCTCAGTAGAATAAAGGACACAAAATCAGTTTCTGTAAATAATGGCATCACAAGAGAAGTGAAAGAAAAATCTACTCCTATACTTCAGCTATATGAAAACATAATGCACAAGGCTTTCCCTTTCCCTGGAAAAAAGGAGTAATTGTTCAACCCCATGAAGGCCTGACCTCTCACTTTAAATTGTCAGCTGAAAAATGATCCAATCTGTGACTTTAGAAACGCCTTCAAACCTTCTCCTTGAGCCAAAGAGATTATTATCTTTAAACATTCACTCTTGAGATCAAAGGCACTGCACAATATGCAAAAATAATGCCTAAGCATTTGAAGTAGCAAATATGTAGCACAGACATCATCAAAGGTGCTAAATTCTCCACACTCTGAAACTAAAACCCAACACGCTCACTAGTTTCTGAATAATACTAGCAAGAGGCATTGGTCTTGGATCAATAATATTTCTATATATCATTTTTATTAAAATGTGTATCATATCTGTATTGACTGTAATACTGAATAATCTACAGGCTGTGAATTTTCTTCTGCACTTCAAAAAGGAGTTTAACCATAGAATGAAAAATTAGGTATCTTGTAGTATTTCACAGAATTTGATGGCTATAATTCTATGAAATCAGATCACCTGATGTACCTGAAAGTATTCCAGCTTTTCTGTAAAAAGACAGAAGATCACCACTAAAATAAAGAGAAAGAGGAAACAAATGCATAATCCTAAAATATTTCATAGAAAAAAGAACAGAAAAACAGCCTGAACTTCAAAAAATGAGGATTTGAACATATCACATCCCATGCCAAAGCATCAGGAAGTTCTCAAGAGTAGCTCACGGATGATAATAAACCCTGAGCTGCCTCAAAACTGTTCTGCCTTCCCAAAGGCAGTCAGATCTCATGGAAGAAGAAATAGGAATAGGAAGAAGGCACTCATATAGAAAATGGACTGCTTACATCTGTAACATTTTAAGCATTACTCTTTCAAAGAAAATCTTTGTAACTCTTTCCAAAGCCAAGTCTTACAAGTTTTTTTTATCCTATCTTTCCTATTGCTAAAAAGCAAAGGAAAGACTTTGAGGAATAAGGACTGGACCCTAGAAACACCAACTGCACTGTAAAGTCCAGCTTCTCTTGGCAGATGACCCTAAGTGCAGAAATCCTTAAGCATAAGGCACAGCAGACCAGCTTAGGTTAGATTCCAGAAGTCTTCAAAGGTTCAGCTATTGGGAAATCAGCCTGAAGTCTGCTCTAGGTAGTTACAACCAGTATGACAACAGAAACAGTCGAGTTTGGATATGAAAGAATTCTGAAAGTTCAACTGCTTCACTTTTACACAAAGGGTGGGAGTGCTATCTTAAACAGGATTAAATTAAATCACAAACTCATTTATTCATTAACACTTCGTCTGAAGTAGCCTGTGGGAGAGACGAAACTATAATGTATTTTTTCATTTGTATTGTCACTATAACAGTCTGGTCCCCTATCACCTACCAAATACTGGGTATTTCAGGGGGTTGAACAACTCCTTTTTATTTAAGATGTACAAAGTGACTTTATATCTTACTCTTCTACTAAAAAGGAAAGTATTCAGAAAAATATGCCTCCTGAAATCCAACAAATGGGTAACAGCAAGGACTGAACTGTTACACTGTGTTTAGAATAAGGAGAACAGTGAAAACAGAAAAGACACTGTCAATTAAAGAAGTTATAAGCAAGTGAGGCATATTTTGAGTTTTCAGGCAGGTGTCACATGACTCAGGTCAGTTTTCATTTCAATGTTATCAAAAAAAAGTTTCAAAAATGAAATAACCATTTGACAAAATTTGTTTATTAGAAGAATGAGTATCCCAATGAAAACTTTATTTACACTGATACCTCATTCATAACAAGTCAAAGTAATAACCTATGCTACTGTGTTTCAGATAAATTCACAATAAAATAATCTTTCCCTATATCAGAGTAAAAAAATGGTTTTGATGCATCAGCATGGATCATCAAACAAGCCAAACACTGCAAAATGCTGAACCTATCTTAAAGATCAATACTTTTGAATACAAAAAAAAACACGCAGATGAAAGCACATTCAAGAAGTTGGCAGTGGGGTATGAACCCTGTACTTTTAAATGCACTGAGAAATTTGTCAATTAAAAAAAATCCAACAATTCTAAATGTTCCCTGAGTACCCAAGTGAAAGAAATCAAAATACTGACATAATTGACACAGCATTTGATGGACACAATTCATCATTTATCATATTAGCAAGCATATCATAAATTGCCAGTCTCTCAGAAAAATAAACGCACAAATTGTCAGGTATACTCTGGCAGATGAAAACACAAGTCTGCTGTTTGTTAATGAAGTAATGCCATTCAGAATGCCATTAAAACTAAAATGACAGAATTAAAACTTTGGGGTTTTAGTTCAAGAAGATATTAACTGATTAAGCACATAATGTCAACACAGTCACATGAAAAATTGGCATGCTTGTACTAGAGAGCAGCATCTTATTGATATCTGTGAACAAACACAGAGAGAGAAAACACCAAATGACTATCAGAGTAACAAATCTCCTGAAAAATTAGTGATTCTTTCAGGTCTGCACACTACAACAAATGATAAACACTGCTGAACAGAAGGAAAATTTCAAACATTTGCATTTATTAGTATTAACTACATAGAAACAATGCAGAAGCTACTGTCACTTCCTATTTTTTTCAATTTGCATGTTAGTCTAGCTGCAGCATAAATCAACCTTATTCCTTCACAGCTTGGGGGAGACAGTCAAGTACTAATACAATTAACCTAAACAGGGAACACTTAGCTCATTAGGCACCATCAAACACATTTTTGTCAACGTGCACTGTCAAACATATTATTGTCTGTATTCTTACAGTTTGTCCAAAGTGCCCAAAAATAGCAGATTCAGATTTGCAAAGTACCTATCAATGATAACAAACTTCCAGTTTAAAGATGGTCTTACTTGAATACTCTTAATGTTACAACCTGTAATTTCTTTCCTGAATTTATTGTCCTTCACATAGCAGCAGCAATCACTTTGGGTGAACTCAGCTGTGATACAGCCTTCACCAACACTTGACCTCAGGAGTTGAGTCAGCAAGCAGGTGCTCTCTGCTAGAAGCCACTGATGACAACTCAATGTGGAAGGAGGAAGACAGAATTAGAGCACTCCCAGCTATTCCCTCCTTATGTAAGCAGCACTGTGCCTCATGGCAGCCCACAGACCTCACTGCAAAGCACAGATGGACTCATTCAGCTGTGAATGCAGCACAGCCTTATTAGATCTCTAATAACCTCCTCGAATCCAACTGAGGGGACACTGAAAATAAAACACTCAAGCTTGTGAAATTCATGGATGAAAACTTGTCACTGAAGTTAAATGGCAGCTGGCAAGCCTAGCAACAAAAGGGTCTGACCCCATCAAAACCTATTTACTAATTTATGAGTGGAAAGAAAGTGGTAGGACAACAGAACAAAACAGGGATGGCAATATTGACATTTACTCACACTACACTTGAACTCATAGAACACAAATGATAGCGAATCATTAAAACATTTTGCTTAGTTCTGCAATAAAAGAAACAGGTTAGTTTAAATCTAGCTCAGCACTCTTAAACAAAAGCAGCAGGCATTCCCCCTGACTCCTAGTGGGAAGAACAGGGGAGAGACTAAACTCTCAGTCCACGTATTGAGCCAAAATCCAGAAATCAATCAAGATTTTCTCCTATAAGACAAGGTATTTTTATTATGCTTCAGTCAACACATAATCTGGAGTGTAAAGTAGTACTAGTCCAGACACTTTGCTTCCAGGAACACGCTGCTGGGATGGAAATCCAGGGGCCAGTCACTTGGCATGTGCCAACACAAAGCAGTTGCACTCCTTTCAGGAGCAAAGATGAGTCCAGACACAGCACAGCCACACCACTGCACTGCTGCTTCAGAAAAGCCTGACAGGACACAGAATTAACAGCTCCATCATAGCCAGTTAGAGGCTAAGTAGGTTGCACTGGGTCTGGCCGGGATAGAGTTAACTTCCTTCCTATCAGCCCATATGGTGCTGCGTTTCAAATTTGTGACTAAAACAATGCTGCTAACATCACTGCTTAAGCTATTGCTGAACAGTGCTGCACAGCATGAAGGACTTCTCTGTTTCTCACTTTGCCCCCACAGTGGCTAGGCTGAGGGTGGGAGAAAGTTTGGAGCTAACACAAAGGGATATTCCAAGCCCTAAACCATCATGCTCAGCAATATAAACCTGGGGGCAGTTCTTCCAAGGTAGTGTTCTTTGCTCAGAGACTGCACCTCTGTGAGAGATGGCAAATAATTACCTTTGCATGACTTAGTTGGGCTTCTTTGTTGATTGGCAATTTGGTTGGTTTGGGGTTTTTTTGTTTTGTTTGGGGTTATTTTACTTTTTTTTTAAAAAAAAACCTTTTTCCCTTTATTTCTTAAACTGCCTTCATCTTAATCTACAAGCTTCTTCTTGCTCTTGCTATCCCCGTTCTTTCTCTCACTCTAGGGAGGAAGTGACCAAGTGGCTGGAAGGTGTTTAATCGCTGGCCAGGGCCAACCCACCACACAGATACACCATCCACATCATCCTAACCTACAGAGACAGCTGAAAGCTGGCATTTTCTTAACCAACTTCAGCAGCTTCATTTGACATTCAGGTAAATACTGCTACATTTTTTGCTAAATACTCCAGAATCTACACCTTTTTTGACAACTGCATATGAATATACCAAACTACCATTTTTCAGCTGTTCGTTTTCACATGATTTGGATTTCTCATGGCTGAAACTACGACCTTTACTAGTGTCCAGCCACTACACTGTTAACAGAAACTTCTGAATGAACTAAATGATTTACTACATGGTCTTCCCTCTTCCCGAGAATGAACATAATCCAACTGCAGCAATAAAACTCAAAAGAGGGACATGAGAGATCTCAAACAGAACTTTTAATTGTATTTGGAAGCACTTAAAGCACAGGAATAAATGAGGTATGAAGGTAGGAGCACAAATACAACAGGAAATAAAATTTCTGCAACTGGCTATGGAAAAAGCTGGCTTGAAAGCTATGGACAAGGGACAGAACTAGAGCTGAAGCTATCACAGAGAGAGAACATAAGTTATTCAACTGCATAAATTACTGGGGGAAAGACACGGACATTATTTCAAGTATAGTGAGGAACTAACGTGGAATTATAGTACGCCAGTGTAATCTAAGTTTATCATCTTTATTTATCTTTATTACCCAACATGCCCCTTGTACATAAATGTGGATTGTTTTACTGCATTTTAATGAGATGACCAACTAACAGTATCACCATTAAAGCCTAAATATTAACTTTTCTAAGTAAAAGTTTGAGCAGTTGTTCCTCCTGTATGTTTTCAAAAGGAATTACCTATAACTATTGTATTTAAGAGATTTAGTGCACGCTACACAAGCGGTACCACAACCTCTTCATTCTTGCTTGCACATCATCACTCACCTATTCTCCTCTTGTCAGTCAGAGGTCACCACATAAAACCTTAATGCACAACTACCAAAATAATCTAGGTAAGAAAAATTTGCTAAGACTTAACTGGTGAGTTCAAATTTCATTTATCTTCAATTATACAAAATTGGAATGTAAAACCTCTAAATTGACTTTTCTCTCACAGTATCTACCCACACCCTACATACTGATAGAGGACTGACAGGCAGCCCTGCAGAGGCAGACTCAAAACTATGTCATCTCTGTGTTTCTCACATTTGTCTACTTAATATTCATCACTCTTCATATGTGAATTCTGTTACAATTCAGCCCCTCTGAAGACATGAAATACCCAAGTTTTAACTGCACTCATAAAGGAATTCAGTTCAAATTTGTTTAAAAGTAGCCCTTGGGTTTAATAAAGGACATGCACTGTAGGCTTAAATACTGCTTTGGCACACCCTGAAATATTTAATTTTGCTGTTCAAAGCATTCCTTTTGAAAATTATCAGATAGAAAAAGTCAAAACTGCTCATTTCATGTTGCTGCTATTCAGTGACAAACATCACAAGTAAAAAACAGAAAGGGCCTCTCTGTGGAAGAAGACTCCTCAAGTCCCTTGTGTAACCAATGCTTGTGCTCAGTCACCCTCACTGCAATGAAGGGTTTCCTTATGCTCAGACAGAACCTACCATGTCTCAGTTTGTACACAGAGAGGTCAATTTGAGCAGTTCAACTGAGTTTAAAAAAAAATTTAAAATTGCAAGATAGTTTTGGGAAAGCACTACAACGCCAAGAGAAAAAAGATCTTTTAAAATACCAGCTATTGAGGTCAAGATATTATTTTGACTATTGCTGCGTTAATATTTTTTATCCAACATATTTAATTTTTCTAGAAAAAACAACTCGTTCTAGTCTTTGACATGCATGGTAGTTAAAGAAGTCTAAGGAAGCTACATAAAACATTATTGATTCACCTTTCTTTTCTCCCAGAGCTGTATTACCCTAATACAACAACTACAGAGAGCAACATTTCCATGAAAGACATCAGCATAGTACAACTCTACGAATTCTAAGGACCACACTCAAAAAAAAACCCCAAACCTAAACTCAAACAATTTCCTAAGTAAAAGATACAAAATTTACTTTTGTAAACATCTATTTTCTAAATAAAATTCCTCCTGGTTAAAGTGAAACCTACAAAATGCACAACCAGTTTTCAAAGTCTGAATTTGAACAGGACAAACAGCCAAACGTCCTGAGAACATAAATTTCCCAGATTCAAGCTGTCCTGTTCAGCCAGAGCTTCTTCATTCATGACCTTTTTTTGTCACAGAGAAGTGCAGAAAAAAACCGTGATGCTTGCCAACACTGACTTTGCTGCTTTCCCAAACTGCTGAAATCTCAAGGACCAAAACAACCAGAATCCACAAAACTTGCTTATTTAGGGCAGTCCTTGCAGTTCTCTCTGAATCCCTGTGATAGCCCTAGACCCTGTAACTCTCAACTGCTGTCTGCATTCAAGCCACCTCTCTGAAACAACACCATTAAGAAATTTGCAAATTTCTTTTAAAAGAAATAAATATATGAAAAATACAGAATGTGATAAAACTCACAGTAAGTCTTGCCAGCTATACACACCTCTTACCATAGAAATAGTCTAAGATCAAAGTCCAACTACAACCCAAATGAACAAAGCTACTAGGCTGTATTCCTCTGGATGGCTTGCCTCAATTCTAAATTCTCATCCTTTTCTCCATTTGTACATCACATGTTACTACAGGAGTTCACAGACATATGACACATGCATACCCTTTCAAAAACTACTGGAGAATTAAGTAGATCTTAAAGTAGATTTTTAGTTTAAATAAGAATAGTAATAAAAAAACCTCCAACAAACAAAACCTCAACCTCCAAAGCTGGCAACAGTAAAAGATCTTTGGGATCTTCTTTATATCCTTATTACTTAGTGATCAAAAGCTGACATCAATGACCAGAACAGCATTAACAACAAAAAAAACCCCAACCACTTCTGGTACGAACCTGTGGCCCATCTGGCTTTCCATACTGTAGAAAACATCTTCCCCAACTTCCCAACCCTCACGTAACAGTACAGCTTTTTCTTTGCCTGTCAGCACATTTCAATTCTACAGAAAAGTATTCCACAGAAGGCTCACCTACACACTCCCCTTACAGACCCAGAGCTCATGTGCAAGCATTGAGAAAACCAAATATTCTAAATATATACCGAAAATATTAATTGGCTGACTTTTCACGACTGAAATATATCCAAATGCTTTATGAAATCTCTCCCCATTCTATCTATTTAAAAATACATATTTTAAATAAACACCTACTGCTAAATGCTTGTGCTGAAGAAGTCACTTATGAGGGCTTCACGCCTATCTGAACCACAGCATTTTTTGTTTGTGGCCCTTATTCCGATATTACTCACAGAACCACAGTAACGTTAGCAGGAATGAACTACACAAAAGAGCCATAAAACTCACTAGCTACCAACTGCTGTCAAAAAAAAACCCTGTCAGCCAACCAACCAAATCCTGTCCTGAACTACTCACCAGATATCAATGGCAATAAAATAAAATCAAAAATTTTAAAACTGAAGTGTGAAACTAGTACATATTGGGAGAGAAAGCCAGTTTTGTTTAGGGTTTTTTTATACATATATTCACAAAGAAAACTACTACAAAGGTATTTTTAAAATAAAACAACAATAACGAACTTAAAAATAACGTCCTCCTTGCAAATCAGAGAGGTGGACAAGATGACCCTCATTTTCCATTTGTTTATCATCCTCTATTCGAAGGTCTCGTTAATTTCGCCGGGGGAAGGAGGGGAGGGAGAGGAGCAGCGGAAGGAGCCGGAGCCTTCCCGTCCGGCCCACCGCAAGCCGGCCTGGACTCTTCCTCCGGCCCTCCCCGGGACCCGCAGCGCGACAGGAGCAGGAGG
>VZRF01013004.1:726478-747046 GCA_013396875.1 Vireo altiloquus | reverse complement strand
GCCAGGCTGTGCCGGGGGTGGGGGGGAGGCCGGTACATCCGGGTGCGGCAGCGGGCGGGGCCGGCACGGCGCCCTGCTGGAGCGGGCCCGGGAGCGGGAATGGGGCCGGTCCGGCTTTGGCAGAGTGGCTCTGCCTGCCTGTGGGGCTCCCCACCTGGATGCGTTCCTGTGTCCCCTGCTGTAGCTGACCCTTCCTTGGCAGGGGGGTTGGACTGGATGATCTCCCGAGGTCCCTTCCAACCATAACTATTCTGTGAGGGTGGGAGTCTGACTGCCTGAAAACACGACTGGGACAGAGCCACGTGGTTTATGGGCTGAAGTTGTGTCAGGAGAAGTTTAGTTTTGATATCAGGTACTAGGACAGGGTGTTTGGACATGGGAACAGGCTCGCCAGGGAAGTGGTTCCCAGACTGACAGAATTCAAGGAGTGTTTGAACAATGCTCTCAGGCACATGGTGTGACTCTTGGGGCTGTCCTGTGCAGGGCCAGGAGTTGGACTTGGTGATCCTTGTGGGTCCTTCCAGCTGTGGGTATTCTGTGATTCTGTTCCCTGTGCGTTATTGTTCCTTGCCTTCCTCTCCCCTGCTCTCCATAAATTCTAGTTTAAGGCTGACGGGCACAAAACATGAGCACATGGGACTCACCTGGTGCCCGGGAAGGTGGCAGCCTCCAGCCTGCACGGCTCCCGGGGCAGGTGGAGTTTGCTGCTGAAGCCGACTGAACTTGCTGGAGTTGTTGGGCCTGGCTGTACCCTGCTCAGGTTTTGCTACCTGAACCAAATGCTGCCCAAGGAGATCTTAGAATCACAGGGTGGTTTGGGTTGGAAGGGGCCTTTAAAGATCGGCTCATTCTAACGCCCCTGCCCATAAGCAGCGACACCTTTCACTAGACCAGGTTGTTCAAAGCCCCATCCAACCCAGCCTTTAACACTTCCAGGGATCGGGCATCCACAGCTTCTCTGGGCAGCCTGTGCCAGTGTCTCACCACCCTCACAGTAAAGAATTACTTTCTATCATCTAATGTACTGTCCCTCAGTTTAAAGTCGTTCCTGCTTGTCCTGTCACTCCTTGCGAGTGAGCTTTGTCAGAAGTCCTGCTCCAGATCTTGGTGTGAGTTGTCATAAAAGATCACTGTGTCGTTTAATAGCAATTTTTTGGTATCATGAGCCATAGTGTTTGGTTCTGTCCCCTGTAACTTGTGTGCAATAGAACTGTGCTCTCTGAAAAGATACCAGTAAAGTTGCATATGCTTTTCTCGATGGCATGTTCAGCACTTCATAGATTTCATTGCTTCCAAAGACACTGCTGTCATCATTTAATACATAGGGCTTCAGCTTCTACAATTAGGTGTTTATTATACCTCTTTCTTGCTAAATAAAACTTGATAGAAAATATGTACTTTTGCTGCATGACTTGACTATTTATCTCAATAGTCTGACCTATTTAAGATTCTAAAGCTTTCTTGTAAGTTATGGGGTTTTTCTGCAACTTTTAATTTTTAAATGCTGTTTTTTTAAACGAGTATATTTCTGTACAGAGGGAACTAGTATGAGAATACTGCCTGCAGTGATCAAACGACTTTTTTTTTTTTTTTGGTTACAGCCAAAAATGGATTCAAAGCCCATTGCCACTGAACTGGGTTGCTGCTGTTTATTTGCTAAACTATTAAAATACTCAGGTTCTCCTCATGGCCTTCCAGGATGTCCCTTTTTCCTCCCTCCCATCCCATATGCCAGCACGTAACCAGTTGCTTCATTACCAACTACATAGTGTTTCAATAGCTGGTATTAAAACACATTTAATATGATGCATAAATCAGGCTGGATGATCCTGTCCTCATTTATTACATTTATTACTTTAACGTCACTTTCTGTAGTCTCTGAAAATAGTATTAGTCAGGTATTTCAGATCGCTGATCAAAAAATAGAGTGGCTGGGTACTGATATCTGTAAACTATAGCAGCAAAGCATTACTTAATAGTTTTCTCATTGTTGAATGTTAATTATCAGTTCATTAATTCATTTATCTTGTTCCATTGCAAATGAGTGTTGGGGGTTTTTTCTTAAGTTAAAGCCTTTCAGATACCTAATTAAATTACATCTAAAAACTTGCCTTAAGCAACGCAATTTAATCATATCAAAGAATGAATTAAAGTTTTTGGAATGCAAGGTTTCATTTCTTCCTGAAGGCTAAGGTTGGGTAAGCAATATTTAGATAATTTCGCATTCTATCCGCCAATAAAAAGTGTATTGTTTTTAATTTTCTTTGCAGAAGTGCAGCATTGGCATGTAAATATGGAAAGGAGGACTGAAGCCGGTGTGACCATTGCCTGGGGCGTCTGTGAGCTGACTACTCGCGGCAGCCCAGCTGCAGGCAGGAAAAGAACAAAGAACAGCAGTGGCCTCTGGTGGCTGTAGGATAGTTCTGTGCTAAACTGTTAAGATCGCCGGTCGTTTTAGCAGTGAACTACAACCTGCAAGTACATGAAACAAAATGACAGCTTTTTGCGTGATTTCAGAGAGGCCCAGGGACAGGACTCAAAACCAGAGAAATCGAACTGAATCAGTATCTCGAAAAACTTTGCACAAGCTCATTATTTTACATACTTCTCCTGATTTTGTTTTAACTTTGTTGTCAAGATTATCTGTATTTTTTGTTGGGGTCATCTGCTTTAGGATTAAGAACCTTGAATCTTGAGTTTATATTCAGTTTTGAAAAGATTTGATGCACACTTTACAGGAATGTAAGTGAGATTGTACGTGCAGGCAACTTCTGTCTGTACTGATAATAATGAAAATTGTCTAATGCAAAAGCCAACTTTCGTTTCTGCTTTAGCTTTTCAGCATTATTGTTCCCTTCATGTCTTTCAGTGTTCAGCAGCAGTACATACAATTGTGTTTTATTTTATACTTCAAAAGTCTGTTCGTTATCTGTTCCAACTTTATGTGGTATGTTTGTCATTGCCTATCAGTCTTCCTACACTTCTGCATCACTCTCATTCTATATAAAACTAGCTCTGCATAAAGGCAGAATAGACATAATTTTTTTCTTCAGAGCCTTACGAAGTTTGTGGTCCTGGAAGACAAGTAGTTTATGAAGAGTATAGAATATGTGTAGAAGAGTATAGAATATGTGTAGAAGAGCATGTGAAAATTTTTATTAATAAGAAAAGTCAGTGTCATATGCCTAACTTTGTAGACATTTTCAAGCTATCTAATCTCTGTGTAATTTTCCTTCTTTGTCTGTGTGATTGACACGATATTTTCCACCTGGACTTTGTGGCTGCTGGAAGAAATGTACTGCATGCATTGCTAAGATTTCTGTGCTACTTGTCAGTGATTCTACTGTCTGCATTTGTAGAAGTGCTGATATTTCAAAATATTTCAAATTTTTAGTATTTTGTAAATAAGAAAATGACCAATTACAGTTTTTCTCTCAAGTTTCTGGCATTACTCCAGAAGTGCTACACAGGAAACTCTCAGTTTTGGGGTGTGCCTAGCATTATAACCCAGGGCCTTCTCAGGTGAGAGCCTAGCAGACCATTACTTATGCTTTGGCTGTCCATACAAAGAAAACTCGAGTCTTTCCAGATGGAGTCTGTAATGTAATACAAGGACTGTGAGATGGTTAGCCTTTAATTCTTTCTATGATTGATTTTATCTGGTATCACTGATTTCTAGATAGAAAAGCAAAGGATGGTGTCATCCTTTTAAATATACAACTTTAAAAGTTATGCTTATTTTATACTTTCAGATGAGCTATAGCAACAGAGAGTAAGGTTAACACAAGGCCACAGAACAAACTGCATTTTACTACCAACAAGTAGTACTAGATGTGCTGCTAAATTTTAAGGCAAACTAATGAAATTCAGTGAACCATTTCAGTAAAGCTAATTACTAAGTAGGGTACTGTTTGCAGTTGTCAGATACTGTTTTACTAAAGTAAGATTTTTTTTCAGTTGCTTATGAGTTTGCCACACTTGAAATCTTTGGACTAAAATTTCCATGCCAGCTGTCTCACTGCTGTTGATTCAAACAGTCTGCTTCTATTTGTCACATTATGTATCAGTCTTGGGTTGGTTTTTTTTTTATTTAAGAAGGCACATTAAATAATTTACTGCACTCACCAGTGAAAACAGTGGTTGAAAATTTTGATGTTGGAATGAATTTTAATTCAGGAGGAGTCCATTCCAATAAAACTTTGAATTTATTCTTTTTCTATATGTTTCCAACAAATTATTAGAATGTGGCCAATTTTTTTTCTTTTTTTTTTTTTTAAGGGTCATGTAACATCTCTGTCCCTGTTTTCCAAGCTGGGGCAGGCAGCACAATACTTTTCCTGAGTTAAGGCTGTAGTAATACAGACTGGAAAATCCCTCTACAATTTGCTTAAAATCATGACATTTAAATAGGTAAAACACCTTTTGAACTCTTATGTTTTGGCTTTTGCATGTCTGAATTCTTGTGAACTAGAAACAAATGTACTTCTGGTGAATGCATTTTTCTGTCATGGTTTGACTTCAGGCAATGGCATTTTAAGAAAAAAGCATTGCGGTTTTCCCAGTGTGATGAAACTGCTGATACACCAAAGTAGTTCTATAGTTCTGTGTTCAGCCAGAAGTGAGAGAAAGAGAGGCCATCTCAATATCCTAGGTACACAATATAGCCAGGCCTCCATAGAAGGGTGTTTTGAGAGTTATACCATCAAATTTCGTAGAATGTTTGGTTTGGAAGGGACTTAAAGGTCACTGAGTTCCAACCCTTCTGCCATGGGTAGGGAACTTTCCACTAAACCAGGTTTGCTCCAGCTCCCATCCAGCCTGGCCTGAACAATGTATTTGCCAACTGTTGGCACAAAACAGTAAATATACTTAAGACTGTCTTAGTGCTGTTGCCAAAATGAAATAATAATAGGAACTTTACGGTTATAATGCATAACCTGGACTAGAACCTGCAGTTATGTGGAAATGTCAATGAAAGCAACAGCCTTCTCTCATATTGCTATTGTAGCAAAAGCTAGAATAGGCCTGGTGTATGTTCAGAATGTATGAAATTGTTAAAGTTATACACTGTGAGAATTGCAGTATGCATTGTTTATGAAGGATTTCACTAAAGAGGTAGTTTTCCAACATTAACTTAATAATTTTCAAGAAATGGTAAATGTTTCTTGCTTTGTTGGGTCATTTTGTTCATTTATCAAAGAAATGGTACCTCCTACACTTTCTTGATTTCCTTTTGTGTGGCTAAAGGACTTGGGTTTCCAGCATGGTCACCTATCTTGCTTCTAAAGGTGCTATTCCAGTCGAAAACAGTATTTTGATGAAAAACTAATTCCTTGTGAAAATCTAGTCATAACAACCCCCCCCACACCACTTAACGAAGATTGAAAAGGTAAATGCCCTTTGAAAAATATCCATTAAAATCTCATTGGCCGCCACGAGGCTGCATGTACAGTTCAGTATTTTAAGAGGAAATTCAGTATAGTAAGGTGGGGTGGTACTGTAGTATATTGTGATAGTAGATCTGTACTAAAGGTGAAATGAAACCAGGATGACTAATCAAACAAGAACAGCGCTGAGTCTAGCAGCTTCTTTTAACATATTCTACTGAACTTAGATATTTCACATCTGTATGACTTTCACCTTCTGCCAGCTGGGCACTAACTCAAAGTGATCATCTAAAGGATAGACATACATTTGTTGTCAGTGTCCGAGTTCTAATTGGATTCTTATGAGTTCCTACAGAACCGTGTTACCTAGGTTGTCTCCTGCACTGGGATTTTAAGTCTCCTTCCACGCTTAAAACCAAGCACAGGTATCACCATTTTTTTGTGCAGCTTTCCTAAGGGTGCTGTTTTTACCAACACATTTGTCAGTCTGAGGATCTGTGACCAGAGCTGTCTCTTTTCTATTGCATTTGATTCTCCTGTTTTTCTTCTATCTATGTAATGTGTACCCTGTGATGCAGGTTCTCCACCAGCTGAACTGTATATTCTGTTCAAGTGTAGCATGCCTGGAAGATATTCCAGTCCTTCAGATACAAGCTGCTAGTCTTTCAGCAGCTTTGCTGCAGGGATGCCAGTGTATCATCTGCTCTAGGTAGTATAGGGTGTTGATTTTTTTTAAATTTTTGAGTCTGTTTTAAATCATTTGTCAGAAACCTCTAAAAGTTTCATTATTTCTTTTGGTGACACTAGTTTCCATGTTGTCTGCACTACCTGAAATTTCAGCCTGTAAGCGTTCTCTGTATGTTTTCTTTCTGTGTCTTTTTTATGGGGGTTATTGCATGGTCCTTGTGGTTTTATGATCATGCATTTTATAATTTTAATCTATCTTGTTATGGTTTCAATTTTGTTCTCCATTCTCAAGTAATAATGTAGGCGTCTTCATAACCTGCTAGGTTCACTGATGCCTTACTGTGAACTTGGCATTTAATTTCCTGTTTGTATGCTGCCTTGTCTTGATGTCATATGATAGGCTGAGGTTTATGTTTTCTGTTTTATGTTTTCTTTTTGTTCCCTTCCTCCTTCCTTCTCTCCTCTTCCCTCTCCTATTTCCTTTTCCGTTGACTACAAGTTTTGGCACAATAATTTCTTCTGCAAGTGTATGACCCCAGACAGAAGGTCTGTCCATCGTCTTATTTTTTCTTCATGGTAAATCATGAGCAATTTTATGTGATCTTGTAATTTGCCTGTCTCTTCTGCTCTGTATTGCTTTTTTGATGGTTTTGGTGATGGGGATGGGTTCTTGGGCAGGCTTTTTGCTGTCTTTTTGTTCTTTTCCTCTCTTACATGCCACATTGTCCCTGAGAGTACTCTGTTGGAGAGTTGCTGTCCATATTGTGTTTGTCTGTATCTTCTCATGATGGTAAAATGAAGCTTTTGCACATTTTTGTTCAATCTCCTGCAGCTTCATTCCAATTTCTAAATGACGAGGATTTTAATTGGACGATTCTAGAATTCAGCTTTCTCGTGTAATTCAGTACCGGTCTTGCCCAGATTCTTGACCACAGTTGTTTTCCTTTCTTAAAAATACCCTATCATTAATTCTTGAGAGAATGTAAAATCCTAGAAGTCCTCTAAAAGCAGGAACTGCCTATATCTTCATGTGTCAAGGCGCCATTGGAATATGTAGTCACCTTTAGAAGTATCGAGTACAGTCTCAGGACATCATTCTGCCCTCCACAGATAAAGACCCCTCCTGCAGAGCAGTTTCAGAAATAAGGCTTTCCATTCATACAAATTACACTTTGCATATTCTTTTCATTGTGAAAACTGTGTTTGAACCATTGGTCTTTTCACGTGAAGGATTTTTTTAATAGAAAAAAAATCTTTGTATTTGGACAATACTTGTATTTCCTCAAATCTATTGTATTTTTCCCTGTTTGGACATGCTACAGAGCCCTGGTATCTGTGTACTGCATAGACCACAGAAGCTTGAACTTAAGTACACAGGAGATGTTTTTCTCCCAAAATTTTCAATGGAAACAAACTTAAAGACTTCAGAGTTAGACTATGCATTGGATGTACTCTGAAGTGGCAATATAAACGAAATACTTTCATCCGCTGGAAGAAAAAATTAAGTTTCCCAGCTTCATTATTGAAGGGCAAAGATCTTAGCTGCTGTAACCAGTGCTAATCCATTCTTTAGTTAGAAAACTAAGGGTTTTTTATAATTTCACAAGCCTGTATTTTTCCTACTTGTTGATGGGAGTCTCTCACTCTGTATCACACACAGACATATTAATATAAATGAGTTCACAGTGGGAAAACACAAAAAGAAGTAAGTATGTGCTTGCATGGAGGGTGAGAGTAAGAAAGTAAGCAATTATACTTCCTTGAACAACAAAAATATTATTAGAATAATAAAATTTTCTTCTAAACTTTTATTAGAAAAATCTGAAATATTTCTCTTAAACTTAAGCCTGAACTTTTCTCGGTCAATATAAGTATCTGAATGTTCATGTTCTTAGTCTTGTAATTTTGGAAACTTGTGCAATAACGAACAATACAATAAAATTAATTGTTTTGTGTTTTCAGAGTGTTAATTCATGTGAAGAAGTGTTACTTAGACAAAGCCCTTCTGGGGATGTAGCTGCACATTGTGAAATAGTTGGTGGCTGTTCTCACTTAGGAATTCCCTCTCTACCACTCTCACACTGATTTTTCTTCTCTCCA
Source organism: Vireo altiloquus (assembly GCA_013396875.1). Lineage (NCBI taxonomy): Eukaryota > Metazoa > Chordata > Aves > Passeriformes > Vireonidae > Vireo > Vireo altiloquus. The sequence continues at coordinate 738,872 of VZRF01013004.1, read as the reverse complement.
TGGCTTGTCACCCTGGGCTGTGCTGGCATGATGGTCCAAGAGGGTACACCATACTTGAAAGAGGCTATGGAACTGACCCAATTTTAAAGGATTTGTATTGTTAACGCTTTTGGCAAGCACAATGTACTGGTGCCAAGCACAAATGCCATCCCCTCTGCCAGATATTAAAGCTGCAAAAATCAGGGAGTCAGATTTACTAGGATTTAGAAACATTGTCTTCATGCAAGAAAGACATACAAGAGGGGTCATTAGGGAATTGAGCTGCTGGCATTTAAAATCAGGAGTATCGTAAGCTTGTAAACAAAGAAGTGTTGAGAAAGCCAGTACCTTCAGAAGAACATGTGGTTTGAAGTGGAAATTGTGGTACTGGTAATGCTATGTGATTTTAGATACTTCAGTCAAAACAGAGAAAAATCAAACAGGCTGCCAGTTAAAGAAGGAAATACGGCAGCAACAACTGCTTAAAAACTAAGATACATGCAGGAAGCAAGTCCAGCCCTAAGTGGAAGAAGTGGCATAGTACACTTACCAGAAGCTTGACAGAAGAAAGTTAATCCACAGATCATAACACCAAAACAAAAAATTTGTTGATAAAGGTGGAAATTAAGTAGGCCTTCATGGTGGTGATGTGGTGGCATTTACTTCTTAAAGATTAAAATATAATGAAGAAACTCCCTGCTTCATCAAACAACCTAAGGAATGCACATGGACTGAAATTCAAAGCCTAAATCAAAGAAATGCGTAATTTAGTTTGTAACTGCCCAGCAAAGATGGTAACACTGCTTTCAGTCTCCTAAGACCATCAAAGAAGGAGCCAAATCGGGCAATAGAATAATCGTGGGCTGCCTTGTTTGCCAGCGGGTGGAATACCGTGAGGCTGGAACACGGAGATGGCTCAGTAGGTGGGTCTGGGGTGGTTGGCTGGGCAGAGCCCAGGAGGGTGTGCAGCCCCTGAGCTGGGTCAGAGCAGCTTCCAGGGGCTGCCCCAGAGCCTCACAGCTCGGGGATTGCTCTGCAGCGACAGCTTCAGTGTTCTTCTAGGGGCAGCTGCAGTTCAGCTCCTCAAGAAAGGGAACTGTGGAAAAGAAGCACCTTGTTTAAAAGGATGAAATCATCTTAGTTCACTTGAATTTTTTTTTTTTTTGGCACCACCACACTGGAAGCATTGGGCCAACACACCTACTTCTGAAGAAAAGGAAACCCAAGTACTAAGGAGCAAGTGACAAGGATAATGAGAGCAAGGAGACACTGCAAAAAACTGATGTCCATATTAAAAGAATAGAAAAAATGGTATATTCTGGCAGGTGACATGTGAAAGCACAAGAAGGCGAGAAGAATTTTGAGGAGCATCTAGCAGAAGAATTCACAAGTAGCAAAACATCTTTCTTTCAATATATCAAAAGCAGGAATTAAGCCAAAATTGAAGGGCAAGTATGGTAACTGTGGTATGAAGAGAGCACTCATGGGAGGGTTAGGCCATTCCAGAGGAGCTACATTAATTATTTTCATCAGCACTCACTGCACAAGAAAGAGGGCAGATGCTGATCTAAAGCTGTCTTTGTGAGACTTCTCAGAGGACCCACGTGGAAAGGAAGAAGACTGCACCTGGAGCAAGCAGAGCAGGCAAAGAGCAGCACATTGCCAGGACAAAGTGGTGTTCGTGATAGAGTTCAGGAGGAATTCAAGCCTAAAAGAATTGAATGACTCCTAAACCGTGACAGGGGTAACTTTCTCAAAGCTGCCTTGGCACCCAAGGACAATTGAAAATCTGAATGCAACTTTTAAAAAATTTTTTGAGACCTGGGGGAGTACAAAATTCTTAAGCATTTTTTAAGCATGATATCTGTACCATGCAGATTAGCTGTCAAGAACAGAGTTACTTAATATCTTGATAAAATGATGTTTTTGTTGGCCTTTCTGAAGTCTTATCAACAGTTATGTGGATAACTGTGATGTGGTTGATGTGGCGTACTGGTTTTTTCCAAAAGGCCTTTGAGAAATGTCTTATTAGAGGTTTTTAGGGAAACTTTGCACTATGTCATGAGAGGGAAGACGCTTGTGTGGTTCAATGCTTAGAAGACAGGAGTAAATGGTCAATTTTCACAGTAGAAGGTAGTGACAGATGAGGTTCTGTATGATCTATGCTAGAGCCTTTGCTGTTCAACATGGCTATAAATTACTTTAAAAAGCATGCTAGCAGTGAGATAATCAAGTTTGATGATACTAATTTATTCAAGGTAGTAAAACTTGGTGACTGAGCAATAAAATGACAGCTGAAATTCAGTGTAGATAAATGTTCAGTACACAAAGACAAGAAATACTAATTTCACTTCCATGAGCTGCCTGGAACGAGAGTTAGGAGTTATGATCGGTAGTCACACAGAAACATTGGTGTTCAGTAGTATTCAAAAAAGTAAATAAAATATTAGGAGCCATTAGAAGAAGAATGAAGAACAGAAGAGAGACTGGTACTCTGCCATAATGTAAATCTGTGGTTTTGCCCTATCTCTAATATGTTGTGCAGTTCTGGTCTTGTTCCTTCCTACCACCTCAAAAAAGTACAAGGGACCAAAGAACATTTTAGTCAAGGCCAACTAGGATGGTCAGAGACATAGAATAACTTCCATATTAGGAATCACTTCAGCTACAACTCTTCAGGCTGAAAGGAGATATTCTCAATGACAAAGGGCAAACTGGAAAAAGGAACCAGAAAGAAACTAAATTATTAGGTGCAACAAATAATTATAATCATTATTAAAAAATGGTGTTGAAGGAAAAGTCAGAGGGTAAAAAACATAAAAACAGGGAAATAGAAATACTAAAGTAGTAAGCAGAATACTTCCTGATAGCACACTGGGGGCATCCAAAGACAGGGTTGAATGCTGCTCAGCAGTTCTGTGTACAGGGACTGAGCAAGGTGTATGAACACAACTCAACACTAAATACTGAAGAATTCCTTTTTTAATCAAATACAATTAGTTTGATACTCATTTACATTTGCAATTTTTCAGCTGTTGTATGTTTTAACTCATTTAACTCTTTTGTTGAAACGCAAATGGTAAGCACATACTTTTTATGAGAGTCTGTCCACATGATGCTTTCAGATGACCTCCTGGGACTCTAAACTAAATGAAACCCATAATTTCCAATTTACATCAGGAGCACAGCTATTTGAATTAATTTTTCTCTATAATCTTTATCAGTGTTTGAAGAATACACCAGCTCAAAGACACATCAGCAGTCAGTCAGCATCATAACAAATCCTTATTTTAATATTCTTCATTATTTAAATAATTAAAAGAAACCAATTCATTTATTTTCTTAAAACCCCATAGGGCTGAGACAACCAGATAGTTTCCAACCAGTTCATGAATGCTGGTGTAATATAGACCAGTAGTGGCTAAATTATGGTGGGCTGTGGTTAAAATCACTTCAGGTGTTCCACTTAATGAAGTTTTATTTAGGTGGCAGATGACCGGGACAGGTTGGGGTCATGTGAGTCATCAGTACAGAAGGAAGGCATAAATGCCGAGCTGTGTGACATCAAAGGACATGGGGGATTGTCCTTTACTGATGTAAATTGTAGTCTTTGCTACATTCAGCATCTGCTGACCTGGGCCAAAATGTAGTTGCCAATGTACGTGTGGAAAGCTCTGTATATTGCTTGTAGGTCACCCATATTTATTTATAGATACTATAACAGCAAAGGCAGAAACTTTCTGATTCCAAATTCTCTTCAGAGGTAATGGAGAGAAGAAGGTGCAAAACCATCCCAATTAAAAAGCAAACAATAATTTCATACCTAGCTCTTAGCAACAATTGCAATTTTAGGGATGCCAGTAATTTCGAACAACATTCCTTTTACGCAGAATATCTGCTATGTAACATGAATAGAGCAATATCACTTCTATAAGAAGAACAAATGATTTGGTAATAGCATATGTCTGGACTCAATTTCCAGTTATGCAGCCACCTTCACAGAGGCTTGATGCTGACTTTTGTGGGGGAGGTTAGAACAACTGCAGGCTCATCTTCCATATGAGTTATCTCCTGGGCTGCCTAGGTCGTTGGCACTGAACTTTTATCATTATTTTAGTACCAAAGACGCAATAAAAATGTGTTGTAGTTTTTGTGGACCTGTAAGTAAAAGGAAATGAAAAGTGACAGCAGTTTTTAAAGATCAGAGAAGTGTCAAGACATTAGAGTTTTGATTTAATGCTTTATTGTTAAAATGCCTGTTGCCTTCTATCCTTTTCCTCTTATTTCCTTCTCTTTTTTCATGTTAATATTTGTTCTTTTCACTGGCATTGCATGTCTTACCAAACTTGTCTATTCTTCTTCTGTTTTATATTTCCCATTGCAATACCTCTGTCCTCATCATTCTACATACTTTGTCAGTGTTTGAGTTCCGCTGCTGTCTTTTTACACTCCTGGTGATTTGTCTGAGGTAAAAGAAAGTAGAATCTTCAAATACATCAGATACAAAACTATAATACCCTTCCACTTAAGTCAGCATGTATTGTCTGGTTTTTCTGGGGCTTGTAGCTTGGCAAAGTATGAATGCCCCTCTAGGGAACTTCAGCGAGTGAAAGTGCTGATTTTCAAGTTCTTTTTTCAAAGGTTGTAGATAACTGATTTTTCAAAATGGAATAACTGAGAGTCCATGTGAAGTAAGCAAGCTGTTATCCGCCAGGTAATTCTTGAAAATCACAAGTTCGTCTGAAACAGACTCTCTCTTTTTATCCTTTGATTTAATGCTGAAGATAACACTTACTCCAGAAAAGATCAGCCCAGACAATCAAGTTGAAAGTGGTCTTATAATGGAAAAAGTTAGGCAATCTTAACAGCAGGTGTCAGTGTGAACTCTGCCTTCCTAATTAAGGGTGAAACCAATCTGATTAAGAAGTTTCAGCACCATCACATAATAGTCTCAGTTGTGGATCTTAAAAGCTCTTTTGTTATTCAAAAGTGATTTCCAAATATTGTTCTTTCACATGTCAAATAGTTACAATATCATAATCAGGCTATTTTTCTGTCTTTTCAGCAATTTTCACTAGCAGCAGCACCATGATAAAAACCTTAAAATCACACCCCTGAAAGCAGCAACCATAATAGTAAATATTTGCTGTTATATAATATACATTGAATTTGTTTTATAGAAGAATGTGGTAAATAAGTGATGAGGTAGATTGAAAAGGCAGACTAAACTATGAAAAGACAAAATACAATCTTGAAGAGATTTAAAGAAATGTATAGTCAGTGAAAAAAAAAAACAAGCCCTAGTGTAGAAAGTCACTGAGGCATGTAGTAATAAAAATCAATTGTCTGCAGAGCTGAGTGAACAAGCTGTAAGACGTTAATGAAAGGAATTAAATTAGAATTACCTGGAAACTAGTAAAGTGGGGGGGTTAAGGTGGAAGAAATGAGCACTTACTTTTATCATGAAATCCACTTAAGTATTCCTTATTCCCTTCTGCCATTAGCTCGCCCATATCTGTGCTAGGTGTAATATTTTGTATTTTTTAAGATCTTTGGAATGCCTACCTATATTTTTTCTCCAGTACATATATTCCAACTACTGCACTGTTGGGATATTTAGTCCTACTTTTTTTCCGAAAAGAGAGGCATAGAAATTTCTATCAATGTGATTGTTTAACAGTGTGGTTTATGTGGAAGCTGAGGATAATCACTGAAGAGGCATCTGTAGATTTATTCTGTGACTAGATATGAGATAAAAAACTCAGCCAATCTAGGAGACATATATTAAGATAATGACTCCCTTAAAAAGTTCTGATATATATATGAATGTGTGTGTGTATATTTTTACATATATGTATGTATGTATTTATGCAGATGGGCAATGAGCAAGGCAGGCAGGGAGGGAGGCAGCCAGGTTCTCCCAGCTGAGAATTCCCCTGGCTCTCTGCTTTGGCTGGCACCTACCACACTCAGCTCCTGTGTCACAGAGCTGCAAGTACCTTGTCCTTCAGCTGTACTCAGTGCACATAAAGAAGCTTTCACTGGGAATTAGAACAGTGGAAGTCTGTCCTGAGAATCAGTGATCCATAACTGCCTCCATCATTCAGCCTCGTCTGCACCCCCAAAAACTTTCCATGTTTTTGGCTGCCTGTTTTGTGTGGATCCTATGGTGTACTGCCTGAATGATTCCACAATGGGAATGTATTATCTTCCTGATCGCTGTAAGGTAGAAAAGCTCTGCTGCTCCTCATATTACACATGGGGAGTTAAAGCCATGCTGTGTTTCTACTGACTTTGAAACCTGTGTTTGAATTCAAAGAACCAAATTGGTTGAAGCTGTGTCTGTATGGTCTGGAGGAGCTCAGGTATGAGCCAGTCCTGATTTCTGCCGCAGATTTCTGTTTTGGAGAGGCATCTTGATTTTCCAGATGAGAAGCAAAGTGATAATCAACCTCCAGACAGTCCCCAAGGAATTTTGACTCTGGCCCCAGTGACAAGGCAGTGTAAATACAGCAGAGATTTAAAAGCCAGGGTTATTACAGTAATTAGGTGTCCATAATTTCAGCACAGCACAACTAAATTTTATGAGATTTGGATGCAAGAGTGGAATCCAATCCCCAGCATTTAGGGACTAGACAAAGTTAGGATAACCCAGAAACATCATGTTCTGAGGAGTCATTTGAAATTATCTCAAAGGTACTGATAGCATGTATGTTTGCCTGAAAACTCATTCTATTTGTGACTTGCATGTCTATCCCAAGACTGTAAAGTAAGAATCTAGATTTCCTCTGAAAGTAGGTACTTACAAGTAGGAAGGGAGCAAAGTAAACTTGGGTTGTACTGTACCTTCTATCCCAATGGCTGGAGCATTCAGCCTGTAAATGGGAACCTCTGGCCCTTCCAATTTGTCTCTCTCCAGCTGGAAGTATTTAAAATCATCCTCTCTTTGGGTCTGCCTTCACCACTGGGGCAGCTGGTGGTCTGCTTTGGGGTGTTATCTTCTCATTGCAGGCTTAAACAGATTGTACTGGAGGTAGAAAGGAAGCATAATCCTGTAGCCTAACAGGTTAGACATGATGGGCTGGGCTGTAGATTATTTGTCCAAAACATGAGAGGAACTCTACAGAAGCAAGATGCTCTGCTCTCTTGGCTTCCAGGACTTGAGGTGTTGGGCACTTATTTCTGGTGGTTACTTATGGTATTGAATATTGTCATATTCTACCTTTAAATGTAACTCCAACCTGACATACTGCATGAGCTTAATCAATTTACAGACAAAAAACAAGCTGCACCTCAAATAGCTTCTGAATTTTGTTGAATTCTGTGTTGCATCTGTTGCAGTGGGATTAAAATAAAAGGGGAAGGTAGTTTAAAAAATAAAAAAACTGAAAAACTTTATCTGAAAATCTTTATGGATTTGGTTATCAAAAGTGATTCTAACTGAATGAAATCTGGTCTTTAATTTCCTTAAGCATCCTACTCTCCCTGAGCACTACTGAGAAGGGGAAAGAAGTATGTCTATACCAGCAAATAAAACCCTTCCCAAGAATATTCCCAGGCCCAGAAGCCAACTGGGCTGACTCACAAGTACCCCAGTAAACAAACACAGCCAGCCTCCAGAGCACGCTGACAGGATGCAAATCCTTTGGTGCTAATGGTCTGTGGTAATTCCATGCCTGGGAACTGCTTGGGAGGCTGCTAGTTGGTACAGGCCACAAGCATGTCGGAGGCTGCTCTAATAATTTCAGACCAGTCATATTCCAGTGTCTGGGAACACTCACAAGTACTGTTTAATTCACTGGCATAGACATAGCCTTAGGTTCACTGGTGTATTCCACAAATTCTTTCCAGCTGCTCAGAGATGATAAAGACTGGTGTTTATTGGTGAGGAAATATTAAAAATTAAATCTTGACTCAAGTGCCTGCTTTGTTGTGAACCTTTTTACTTTTGAGAAATACAAATTTATAGTTCAGTTCTTGACTTTTGGTTTTGTAGTATTTGTCTTGTTAGTGTAGCAAACCTTTAACATCTCATAGTAATATAAAATAGCTTGAGGATATCTACAGGTTTTAGAATTAATTCTGTGGCCTTTAGGGCAAATTTAGGAGTAGACAACTAAATTTGAAGTACTTTGTGTGATTCTGGATATATAAAAGCAGTCTTCTGTAGTGAGTCTTCTCCCTCCAACACCTTTTGTTTTCTTTGATAAGTTATTTATTTAGAAGATATTATAATTTTCAAACTACCATCTTAGAAAAGAGATAGCTTTAAAAGACTTTCAAGTTTTGCAAAACACTGCTTCATTTTCTCGTGCAATTAACTGTGCTTATTATGTAGGAATTGTGTTAAATTATAACTGTGTTCCATATTAACTTGATACAAAAAAAGTAAAGCAATGGATAGGTGTGAACAGAGATTGTCTATTTGAATTATCTTAATTTGTTCATTGTCACATTTTTAAGTCTTCTAATTCCTGCTTCCTACTGCCCACTAAACTTTTTGTGCATCAGCTATGAAGAAATAGATAAACCACCCTGAATTAAAAAACATACTTGTAAGCATGTGACACATGAAAAATAACTGTTTGGCTTTTACATTGAACTTAACTAATTTTACAAATTCTTTCAGTCCTTTGATTGCAAATCTTGTATGAGAGAAAAAAAAATGAGGTTTTTACCCCATTATATTCTTTTCTCTTGGAAAAGAAAATCAACTCAGTAAAAAGAACACATAAAGAATTCAGCTTTAACCTGAACAAAATGATTCCCTTTTCCTCCAAGTTATTTATTCATTCAAGTATCTTTTTCTGGGTTGCTCTTTATTTACGGAACTAATTTAAATCCCCTGATTCCACAAAAGGTCAGACAAAAGCTTCTGTCACAGCCCTAATGCCGTTCATGAGTCTCTTTTTACTTTTATGGATGATATTTCAAATCATGATGGTAAAGGAGCAAGGCCCTAAGAGGGTCACTCTGAGAATCCTGTGGTCAGTATGTTATCTCACTTTTCTGTGATAAAGTTATGTTTGCATATTTCAAAGACAAAGATATGCAGAAAATTAGCACATAAAACTGTGGTGAGGCAACATAAAGAAGTCAGGACAGAAAGAAAATAGCAGCTTATACTACAGCATATTCTTAAAAGGCTTTCTGGTATCCAGCTAATAAAACAGATCTGCAGTATTAGATAGTGTCATTGTTTATACAGGTTTGCATATATTGACAGAGAAAGGATGGAGAAAATTTGAATTAATACAAGCATTTTCATTATAAAAGGAAAAATAAAGGTAAATAAGCAAGCAGTAAAAAAAGTTATTCTTCAGTTGTGCTATATTTTACTATCAACTGAAAAAATATTATTTTAAAACTCTTTTGTTTTGCTTTGTTTCAGCATCACTAATTCATTTAAATCCTTCCTTCTTCTACAAACAGCATAGTCTCTGGGCTGTGACAGGATATTCTAGTCCTTTTCCAAAATATTGTGAGACTACTCATATAAAGGTAGTGAAAAAGGACATAAAAATATGTAGCAAACAAAACTGGGAATGATGGTTAGAAGAGTCAAGTTTTAGTTGTTTTATCTAGATCCGAATTGTCATTGAACCACCTATTCTAAAATAAATGTCCATAAGCGTTGGTTGAGACAATGTGCTGCATGAAGTTTTTCTGTGTTATTTTATTGCAGTAAATATGCATAACTGGAATATTGTGATTGTGAGTTTTCATGAGCAAAGCAGTTCAATAAATAGATCTTTAGGACTGGGAGTAACTCAAGGTAAATAGGTTTGTTTAATGTACACCATGAGCAGAAGGCTGCAGTCAATGTCCTAAACATGTAAAACCTGTGAAGTTTGTTGTTTTCTTGTAGTCTTCTGACTCTAGGAACTGGTATGTTACAGAAAATCACCAAACATGGAAATCATGACACGGAGATGAGTTTGCAGCATTAGACATTCGTGTCACTTACTCCTGTGTTACCACATCCCAAACCAGCTGTGTACATTTTAGCTGCGTGGTCATGTTACATCTCCTCCATCTAGGGAGCTTCAACGAATAACAAAAAGTTGTGGCATGTTCTCTCAGCTTCCCACTTAATTTCAAATGCAAGTGAAGGTTGCAGTGGTTGGGTAGTTGGCTGGGTTGGAGTGTGTGGGATCTGTGGTTAGCTGCAGTTTGTAGTTTACAGTCTTCTCCAGGGGAGCTGAGCAACACAGACGGCATGCATCTGAGCCAGCTGCAGCTTTCTGCTTTTAATCACAGCTGATGGACAGTTAACTGCACAGATTTAACAATGGAAGAAGCCAGTGCTGAGGAAAGTCCAGGGACTATAAAAGCAAAGAAATAAAGAGCATTTTAAAAAAATCTTTTTATAGGGTGCGATGAAGGAAGTACAATTTTCTCTTTAAATTTAGGGAAATTTGATCTGAATTGATCTCTCACTCACAGAACTAATTTATACACCACATGTCTCTAAAAGGTCAGGCAAAATCATCTTTCACAAACTTGATAGTTCTCATAAGTTACTCTGTATTTTCATGTCCGAACAGATTGTTATTGACTCAATATGACACATCCAAAAAACTTCCACAGTCTGTTAAAACCAGGGAAGGGACAGAGAAATAGAGTTTCCTTAATGCACAAAATCCGACTGAAAATGGAACAGGCATAAAAAGGACTTGATGGAGAAGCTGTGGGATATTTTCTGATCTTGAGAAGGTATCTGATGGAAATTATCTACTGATGAAGTGTTGCCAGATAAGAAAAGATTTGAGGATTAGCACTGCAGCTGGAGGACTGGTGAAAGAGTGATATGAAAATAGAGGGCAGAGGAAGGGAGAGAGGAGGCTGTGCAGGCATTTGAAATTTACAGACACCTATTAAATGAGATGGCATAGAGGAGAAATGCATGAATGGGTTGTATGACCCAAAAGCCCATATGTTACAGGTCAAAGTGAAGGAAGAGATTACTAGTGGAGGAGGAGCCAAAAAACAGATGTAAATCACGGAAAAGAGTGGGCAAAGAACAGACAGAGATAGAAGACTCTTTTTCTGGAAAGAACAGGAAAGGGGGGAAATGGAGAAAGCCCGGGAACACAGCAGGAGAAATAACAATGTGATATAGGAGACTGTGAATTACAGAAATATAAACTTGTAGATTGGAGGAACTTCTGAAAATCATCCAGTCCACCTGAATAGTTAGTTGAATGGGGATTTTTCAGCAGATGAACAGGTCAGCAATGGCTTTGTCTATCTCAGTCTTGGAAAACCTCCAAAGATGAAGTCTGTCTCTCTGTCCTGGTGCTATACCACACTTAGCAAAGACATTTTTTCTAATGTCCCATTGAAACTTCTCTCACTGTACATTGCTGCTATGGCATCTTGCAAAACTGTCTGCAACTACCACAAAAAATTTGTTATCACAGTATTGCCTCTTCAGGTAGTTGCAGACCACTGTTAGCTCACACCAGATTTTCTTCTTCACCAAGCCAAACAAATTTCTCCTTACCTATGTGAGGAGCTATGCCTGTAGCTTGTCCAGTCAAGTTTGGAATAGCTTCCAGGATGAAGATTCCACAACTTGAATGGACAGCTTGGTTCAGTGTTTGATCACTTTTCCTGTGAAAACATTTTTTATAAGTTTCGACAGAAATTTCTCTTGTTGCCACTCAGGACCATTGCCTCATATTTTTTTAATGGCATATCAAGAAGAAACTACCCCTATGATCTTATAATAGCAGGATAGCCCCCATTAAACTTCCCTTGTGCAGGCTGAGCAAACAGGGCTCCCTCACCTCCTTGTTGGTATGTGTTCCAGCCTCCTAGTCATCTTGGTGGCCTTCCAGTGGGTTCATTCTGGCATGTCCAGATCCTTGTTTTACTGAAAAGCCCTAAACCGGACATCAGCTATGGCCTCTTAATTACAACATAAGGAGAAAAACCCACTTAATTTTACTTGCTGGCTACACTTTCCCCAATATAGCTGTCGTGGTTTAATCCCAGCTGGCAATGAAGCCCCATGCAACCTCTCACTCTACTCCCCAATGGAAGAGAGTGGGAAGAGAATTAGAGGGGTAAGAGTGAGGAAAACTTGTGGGTTGAGATAAGGTTTAATAGGTAAAGCAAAAGTCATGCATGCAAACAAAGCAACAAGGAATTCCTTCACCACTTCTCATGGGCAGGCAGGTGTTCAGACATTCCCAGAAACACTGGACCCAATCACAAGTAATGGTGACAGCATCACTCTGAAAGTTCCCCTCCTTTCTTCTTACCCCCACTTCACGTGTTCAACATGACTGGTATGGTATGGGATGGTATATGGTATGGTATTGATGCCAGAATGATTTTTTTGCTTTTTCTTTTATACCCTTCTTACAGACTCTTTTGTGTAGTTTTATGTATTCTTAGTGCTTTTAGC
>VZRF01013004.1:616788-725916 GCA_013396875.1 Vireo altiloquus | reverse complement strand
ACAAAAAAACCCCCAAAAAAAAAAAAAAAAAAAAAAAAAAGAAACCCCAACCAAACCAAAAAACGACAAAAACCCCAAAACAAACCAACAAACTAACAAAAAAAAACCCCACCAAAAAAACCCCACCAGGTTCTAAGGGCTGGTTTTGGTGGAAGATTTTGGTTACAAGAGTTCAGTCACAATGACTGAGAATTTTTTATGAGGAATCTGAAAATGGACTCCTCTTAACTGTTGGAGGGCTGTTCTTCTGCCCAACTACCAGGAGTTTTAAAATACAAGCTTTAAGCTGTTCTCATATTTACAGCATTGTTTAAAATGTAGTGCAGCTGTACATAAATTACTTCACATTTTGGAAACAACCTTTTTGCAGCACAAGGTTGCTTTGCTTATGCAGTTCAACCTGATGTTTAGGATTTGCTTACACAGCAGGGGAAGACTGACAGGGAGATTCATGTTAATTTCCACACTTGGCAAAGGTACAGGGGAAAAAATTAGTAAAATAATAGCACTCTACTGGTGAGAAGAGCTAAAATTAAATCACAACATCTCATCTAATCGCCTTCCATTCTTTTTCACCAGATTTAAAGTATTTAATACCTTGGTGTAATACTGTAATTGCACAGGGAATTACAAAATAAAACGGAGATTGAGGCTAACAAATAAATGCCTCACAAAATGTGTGCTTCATTACTTACGTCCCAGTCCTTCTCTGCACTCCCGTCAGATTTGAAACATTTGAGTTCCACTGTGGAATACAGAGATACCCAGTATCTCTGCAGTGCCTTTCCCAATGTGTTCTGGGATCCCTTTACCTATTGGTTCATATATGATAAATATGTGTAAAAACCTCTTTTCAACCATAAGCCCAAAGAACAAAAGTTCTCAGAGCAAAAAATTCTGCCATTAGACTTTAGGAAAGCGTCTTGCATTTCAGACTGTTGTATTTAATTTGATGGGTATTTTTCCACTGCAGTAGAGTTGGAACTAGATGGTTTTTGAGGTCCCTTCCAACCCAGCTGATTCTATGATTCAATGATATTCTAGTCCTGGTTTGCATTCTGGATGCTCCCAATATGTGACATCACACATTTCATGCTACTGTGTCATGATCATTAAAGAAAACTAGTAACTAAAACCAATGGAAAGCACAGGCACTAAAGGACTCTACCCCAGTATTCATGTTTTACCTCCTGAACCACATATCTATGAGGGGGAGAAAAATATGAGGGAAGAAAATGGCTGTTCAGCTAAGGGACAATGCTGACAGAATAACAAATACCTGGGAAATGACCATAATTAAATTTAATACGGGAATTTAGAGCCAGGATTCTGACTGTTGGAGGGGTGTTATTTTGGACCTGCATTTCAGCCAAAGTAATGGAGTGTGAAAAAAAAGACAACATTTCAAATTATACTGTTCAGGTCATGTGATAGAACTTTAGACTTAGTGTAATACAAAAGGCAGTTGAAAAAGAGCTTTTTGACATTTCCACATCAGTTTTAATTGGTATAAATACAAATATAACACTACCTCATTGAAACTGGCTCGTTGTCATCTTAAAACAGTAAACTTAGTTTCATTCCTGAAAGGAGGTAGGAAAGGTGAGCTTACCACAATCTTTATTTTCTCTGGAAAAAGGGTGAGTACCTTTTCCATGTCTGTCTCAGACACAGAATAGTGGCTCCTTTCCAAAGAAAATTGTGTTTTGGAGAAAAGCTAATCAGATTATCACTCATTTTTCAGAGCAAGCCATTTGGGTAAAATGCCCAAAGGTATCCAGGCCAATTTTTCCTGAAAGTAGTTATTATAACACTTTCTTAAAAGACATAGAATAAATTACTACAAAAGGAAACTATTATATCAGTTGAGACTGTTAATATATAGTCAAAGTATTATGATCTTTTATCACTTTACACATGTAGTTGTGTCATTGATTTTTAAATAGTGCACTGGGAACACTGAATCAGGGTTCTCTTTTTAATAAAACTCAGTGAACCTTCAGGGTTTAACATCTCCATATAAATAAATCTTACATGTTACATCACGCTTTGGAACCTCATGACAAAAAAATCTCTTTTATTGTGCTGTAAAACATGCAAATATTACTGAGATTGCTGTTCTATAAATGCTTGGAAGGTAAGTTTCTCAGTTTTGGACGTAAAGAAGAAATTCATTGCCTTTGGTACCAGTGGTTAGCCAATATTAAGAGCCCGTCCTCATTAGGAAGAGAAATGGAGAATAGCCCAATAATGGCAATCCTGGTAATTTACAGGAATGTATGCAGGATCCTGTTTTCCAGGAAATAGTCAAAATAATCACTATGAGACAGCGTCTTTGTTCAAAAATCAAAATCTGCCTAGCTTTCCAGAATTATTTTCCCAAACAGTTCTGGATGTCTTGCTCACAGAGGTATGCCCTTGATATCTCTTGCTTTCTTCTGGGTTTCTACTTGCCTCATATGTATGCATTGGTAATCAGTCTCACAGCTCTCCAGGGACCTCCTCCATCTCTCTCATCTTCTTGAATTGCAACCTCTTTAGTTAGTTACTTAGTTACCACTCCCCAAAGGGGCTCTTACTTGCTCCTTCCAGTAAGGCTGCTGAAAAGCCAGTTCCTACTGCCTTCTGATTTTGCTTGTCTCTAAGTTAGAGAAAGCATCTCTTCTCAGCATCCAAAGTGCCGAAATTTTGCTTTTTTTTAGAAGTAGTGTGTGACCTATTGTTTTTTTTCTCATGTTTGCTTTGGAGTAATTGTTAGCCCAGTCCTAACTAAGCACTGGAGCAGATGGTAGAGCACCCTTTCTTTCCCTGTTTGTGAGTGCTACCCAACTGATTTACTGGGCTGTGCGGTGAGTACCTTCATCAGCTGTAGCAATAGCTGAGCATTTGCCAGGAAGGATGAGGAAGTTAAAGAACAGGGACTGGACACGCCCTGGAAGGATGGGTCCATTGAGGTTGCAAATGAAGCCGCTCACAGAAAGCTCTGATGCAGGGTGTACCTGGAAATATGGAGAATATTCCTATGAAACATTGCCCTACCCTGGATTGGTTTCTGATGCTAAGTCCCTAAGCAACCATGTTGATCTTCTGTCGTAGGGCTCGATGGATTTTTGATTTGTCTGATTATGTCAATCCCAGTATTCACTTAGGAGCAGGAAAATAGGGTGGATCGCACCTGGAAGATAATACAAGATGCACTCAAAGTAGAAAGTAAGTGAACTAACCTTTGAAATCACTTATGAGAAAATATTATTATTCTTCATCCCCTGCAGTATTGAAGTCCAGTGCAGCAAAATACTCAAGTTGTTAATGTACAATCAATGACATGTTAGGAGAGGTTTCAAATTACTTGTCTTTAAGTGATGTGTTTAATAGTGTCACGTCTTTCTAGATATGTAATCTGGATTAAAAATAGTGGTTGAGATGACTCTGGAAATTCCTGAGTGAAAATTGCTGCCTAGTGCTCTGCAGGATGTTAGTTATGTAATCCTAAGTAGCACCTTTGCATTTGAACCTTTGTTACAGATACATAGGAAACATAAACAAATTATTGGGACATAGGAAATTGCCATGTTGAATTCACTGTGTGCATTCTCTTACTTCAAGTAAAAGTGAAGTAGCCTTCACTCTCTTTAATTGAGAGAAAAAACACCTAGGATTATATTTCATTTGCAGGAGGGATGTGGATATGGTTACCTCACAAGAGCTGACACACAGCAGTTCATTACCCCATGGTTCCTTCTTGGTATGTCAAAGCCTTATGGCTTCAAACTGGTATTTTCTTACATATTGCTCATTAATTCTCTGCATTGAAGAGACCATATATTTATTTCTTGAAGTCACTGCTAGAGACAAAGAAAATGATGACATTTTGCAGTTTTGACTGGTGGAAGAATTACAAGTGTAATTATTTAGTTTATGATCAAACTTGCAGCAAAACTGACCTATTATTACTTTGACAAGATATGATTTATGTAAAGCTTGTGTCCACCAATGCTAGCATGTATTTAGTTCTCTACTTAGCTGCATTTAATTTTTATTCAGCACACTTTTTGCTTAAAATATTTTTTTTTCAGTACGCTACAAATATGATGCACAAAATTAGTCATGGTCACAGTTAATACAGGTTTGGAAACATTTTGAAATAAAAGTTTATGCTGCTGAAAATAAATACTTGTAGTGAAAGCTTCCAGGCACAAGAAACTATCATGCCATGATAGTAGTGACACTATCATGCCAAAGCAATGATTATTTATAGGTGATCAAACTACTACTCCTATCTAAGAAGTTCCTGATTAAACAGAAATTTGATAAATCCTCAGCCCCTGTATCCTACCATATTGTCATGTTAACATTGCCATAAATAGCACTAGTGGCACACAATTTCATATTAATATTACTTTATGCTTATATCAAGGGCAGGAACAAAGGCAATGAACTAAGAGTACCTTTATTAATTAGTGTCAGGATGAGTGACAGATGGCTTAGTGGTGAACATGATATTGAATAGTAAACTTTTGTCTTTTACTATAGTTCATGTTTCTAACAAAATAATCAAGAAAAGAATCAAGAGAGCAGGAAAAAAATGATCTACCAACTCAGATAGAAGCTGCAAAGACACCTCAGCAGGAGAAAACAAGCAGCAAACACAGAATTATATGTGTGGATGGATCAGCAAGCAGTAGGCCAGAAAAAGGGCTGCCCAACAGGCTCAACACAAGGACTCATTCACGCCGTGTCATTGCAAGGCCACTTCTTATTATTTAATAATTCAATATTGTTGAATCTTAGAAAGGTCATGAGAGACATAGCACCAGAGGGACCTTGACAGTCTGGAGAGCTGAGCCAATGGGAACATAATGAACTTCAACAAAAGGAAATGCAAAACCCTAACCTGGGGGAAGAATAACCCATGTGCTAGTGCACCCTGGGGGCAGACTGCCTGGGAAGCAGCTTTTCAGATAAGGTCCAGGGAATGCTGGTGGGCAGAATGGCCACGAGCCAGCAAAGTGCTCCTGCTGCAGAGAAGCAGCAGCAGCATCCTGGGATGCATTAAGAGCACCATCAGCAGGTCAGGAGAGCTGATTGCTCCTCTCTGCTGAGCACCAGTGAGGACACATCTGGAGTGCTGGGTCCAGTCCCAGATTCCCCAGTACAGAGAGAAATGGACATACAAGAGTGAGGGCAGTGAAGGCCTGTGAAAATAATTAAGCAATTCAGTGAAATGCTGCAAAAACAATTAAGGAATTGGAGCATCTGACACAGAAAGAGGGACTGAGAGAGCTGGGGCTGTTTAACCTGGAGGAGAGAAGGCTCAGGGATATCATATCAATGTGCATAACTATCTGATGATTCGGAGTAAAGAATATGGAGCCTGAGTCTTCTCAGTGGTGCCTAATGAAATGACAAGAGGCAATGGAACAAGATTAAATAAAGAAAACTTCCCTTGAACATAAGAAAATATTTTTTACTGTGAGAATAGTGGAACCTCAGAAGTGATTTCCCAGAAATGTTGTAGAGTTTAAGATACTCAGAAGCCAATGGGACACTGCCCTGAATAACTTGTTCTAGTTGTCCCTGCTTTGGGGGAAGGAGGGCAGGAGATTGGAGGAGATGAGGTCTCTTCCCACCACAAAGAAAGAACTAATGAATAATAGCATAGATGAAGGCATAAAAATTGCTTAAGAAAAATAGTCTGAAAGACACTATAGGCTTTAAAACTCTGATGCTATGCTAAAGATACCAAATAAATTGTAGCCCCAATTATACAGTTTAGAAAGGACTTTGCTGAGCATAAATTTAATAAAAAGACAGATTTAAGCAGCACAAGTTTAACTATATTCTCCTACTAAAAGATTCTGACATTGAATAATTACAAGGCAAGGACCACCATGTATCCAGTTCTGTGAAATGCAACTTACTTTAGGTATGTTGTTTTTGTATACCTGTTTAGACTCCTAGGGAAATAAATAACTGTGATGTGAAGCCATGATAAACATGAATGGGGAACATACAAAATGGGTGCTTATTGAAAATTTGATGTAATCGTAAATGTTAAGTCAAAATGTGGGAAAACATGAGATAATGTCTTCTTACTGGGTTAATGTTCAGCCTGTCGAGTAGGAGATTCTTAAATGGTCTTCACTCTAAGGATCATAACAAGAACAGTTGAAGGCTTATTTTGTAAAAGAGATATAAATGGGAGATGAATCAAATGTAATTGCTATTGGCATGTTTTATGCTATTACAAGGGGAAACATGATTAATAGCAATGAAATTTATGGTTGATTAAAAATAAAATATAATGCCTAGAGAGAGGCCACAGATAAAGCTAAATGCATTAATATGAAAATAGGCATCTGCAAGTAAAAATCTGTAGCAGTGGTGAGCCTAAATGTAGTTCCTCTTAATTGTGGGGAATAACTATTACCTCTGAAGTTGTGGGAAAAGAGAATCTTGTTTAAAAGAGAAAGCACATTTGTTCAATGCACAAAAAGACTAATTGCTGCTAGAAATCTGTTCATTTTGCTACTCACACAGTAGCATTTCGGGAAAAGGAAAAGGAAAAGGAAAAGGAAAAGGAAAAGGAAAAGGAAAAGGAGCATTTCAGGCAAATTGAGAGAGACACTGAGCATGAGCTCCAGAAGACCTGGCCCTGTGTTCCTCGTATCACCACCCAGCAGTCAGTCACTGCAGCAGACTTTCTGGACACCATGATTTGATAGGGCCAGAAGAGAGGGGTGCTACAGACTGCCCTGTGTCTTGATGCAGCTGCCATTTTCACTTTCTACGTGCAAAGGAGCTTGGGGGCTGAAATCCACCACTGTCTTTAGACACTGGTGGAGGGAGAGCGTGAGATTTCCACTATTTGTAAATTAGGTGCATCTGCTTACAGAAATTATGGGAATTCTTTACATTGTTCAGGAAAGGAAGGGTATAAAGCATATATTTAAGCTGCTATAATGAAACACATAAGAGTCTTCTTCAAGCAACCTCTGAACCCGAAGTGTGTGAGACAGACTTAGTGAGGAAGATAGTGTGTAAATGTGGGTTGAATATAAGCATTGGACTAAAATAATGCTCATAAATGATGTATCCAATCTAGTATGCCATAAATGTACATACTCAACATCTGAAACTGGCCAAACTGAGTAAAATAAAGGGAAATTAGAAATGTGGCCTAAGGCAAGTTGCTTTCTTTCATCTGCTTTAGGAATGTTCCACTAAAGGAGAAAAAGAGCTACAACAACCAGGCATCCTAACAGTTTGCCTTATTTACATCTGTTTAAATTATGTGTCATAGCTACAATTATATTAAAAATATCCTGATATTTTTACATTGTTTTTACCTAAACAGCTGAGGAAAACTGTTTCAAGAATAAAACTAAACACTGCATACTTATTGCTTTGTATAGGGCAAAGAGGAAAATTCAGGGAAGTTCAGAAGAGTATCACATGTTCAGACTTCATATAACAAATGTAACTCTTTTGAAAAGACTGAAATTGTATCAGAGCTGAGTTCTATCCACTGATGTTATATGAAGACAAAAATCCAAGTATATTATTTTTAGGATGGACAAAATATTGTATCCCCTGTTCAGGAAGCTTGTAGTAAATACAGACAGAGATGGGAATCCACAAATACTTAATTTATAACTACCATAAAAGCTTGTACAAATGAATAGTTAATTACTTGTTTATATATTTTGCATATCACCGTTCAATAATATTTTATGTTCTCTTTCCAAACCAAATACCCAAGTAGAATATAAATAAGGGGGCTTTTGTCATTCAGATAGGTAATATATATGTCATATAGACATCTAAATCTCACTGCGTTGTAATAAAATTTTGAAAGAAATCAAAAGATGCTTTTGCCTTGTCATTTGTTCTTTTCAGTTTCTGTCATTGCAGCTTTGTTAATGCACAATCTAAAGCTTCCCGTCTGGCATCTTTGGTACTTTCCTACACATATATTTCAGTAAATGGGCTTCAGTCCAAATTTTGATTCCTTTCTCTTTTGTTGTTCAAAACAATCAACATCAAACTGAAACATGAAAGAGAGAAGAAAAAGTTGTTTTCTCTACACGAAGAACCACAGCAGTGTTTTACATTTTCCATATGAATACAATTATTGTTCATCACTTGCTTGCACACTGCATCCTACATTTGGATTTTGGCAGGTAAGGTTGTGCTTGCTGAGGTCGCTGATGCTTTGTCTGATTCCAAGCAACACTTTAAGGTTTTTTATTGTCCACTAGACACTTCCCCTCCCCCAGAGCTACTTAAATCCTTTTTAAGATCAGTTTTCTGGAGTCCATCTGGCATTTTCAGACCCCTATTACGAGGCCAGTGCACTGCTGGGGTGTGCTGTGAGCTGCGAGAGGCCGTCGTGCTCTCTTACATACACACAGCAACAGAAGTGCTTTCTGTTTATACTCCTCCGCATGTTATCTAGAATCTAATTTCAAACATGTTAATGCTAAAATAAGATTTCCAACTACTACTTCTATTTATACACTTTAAGCTGTCTCAATCCTAGGTTTATTGGCTAAAAAAAAGTTTATAGGTAACATACCCCAGGCAAAGTTCTCAAATGCTTCATTTAAGAAACATTATTAACTGCGATCTGTGGAAATTAACTGAGATAAATTGTGGCTTTTTAAACACAGCTTCTTTCTATCCAATTTCAGTATCAAAGATGGAAACACTGGTAATATGTCTGAAGCATTTGAAGATGAAATAAGAAACAACTATTGATAAAAAGGTTGAGTTTACACTGTTAAAAGGCTTATCTGGCCAGAATAATAACTTAAACCAAAGTTTTAGTATATAAATATGGGGGAGTCAGTGCTGTTGGTATGTATCTGACTCAGTTGCCCTATATATAAGCAGATGAACATTACTTGGTCTAGATCTTCTGACTCCTCTTGCACCATCTGCCTAAGCATCACTTCTGGGGCTGCTTGACCATGAGTCTTCCTCCACTGCCTTGTTTTCCCCTGCTTCACCTTGTGTAGCCTATTCAAGTGCTCACTCACATCACAACGGCTCTCTCTTGCTGTTGGAAGCACGTGGCACCGAACCCTGCAGCAGATTTTGGGTGAGGACTCTGCACTTCTGGTTAAAAATGGACAGTTTCTGCTCTGACAGCTTGACAAACCTGGTGATACATCTTAATGGTGAACTGGAAAATCAGTTCTCAGCAAATCCTGCTAGCAGTCAAGATATATAATGGAACAACAATCATTAGCATTTTCTTTAATGGAAGACAATAGTTCAGTCATGGAAGCTGTGGCATTCAAAGAAAGGTACAGTATTAGGTTTAGTGAATCCTGCCTTGGAAACTACTTTTGTAAATCTGCAGCTATTTTTCATATAGAGTTAGAAAGTAATCATCTGCATCTTCTCTGATCCAGGGAATATAACATTCAGGACAGTTTGTTCACTATCAGCTTACAAGTTTTCCATGAGACTTAGGGCAAATGAAATAGTTCAGTGTAATCCTTGGTTTTCTAGTAATGAAAAATAATGTTTGAATGATTGAGGACTGTGCTCCAGTGATGATGATGAAGTATTCTGAATCTGTGGCAAGTATCTAGAGTAGTCTCCTTTTGCTGAGTAGTAGCAAAATTCAGAGCTTTGGAATTGAATTTTTCATATGAAACAGAAACTAGTGACAAGTCAGTTATTTATCTAATGCAATTTGTGCATTGAAAGATTATGCAGAAGTTCCTTCTCTGTAAATAGTATTAGGAACAAAGAGCATAAGGGTAATTGCATTAGACACTTCTGTCCTGCAACCAACTGTCACTCAGATAACATTAAGTTTTCCTCACTCTCTTTCTCTGTCCTTGATAGGAAGATGAGTGAGGCCAGGCAAAATTCAGAAATAACTATCACGACTGGAAATATTTGGGTTTCACCATCTTTATGCTCATTATTACTCCGTCCTCAGCTGAGACAGTTGAATCAAGTCTGTTAAATCACTGCCTTGAACATTTCAGGATAAAACCAGCTGGGTTGCCCTAACTCCTAGCTGACAATAGTTCATGGCATCCTGGTGACTTGACATGAAGAGAATGAGGGGCTGTCTTGGTTTGAGACAAATTTGGAGGAACATCCAAAATGAATCTAATAGAAGGCAGATTTCTGCAGCCCCTCCCCCACAGGTTTGGAAAGAAATTTCCTTGGAGGAAAATGAAAAAAAATTATTTATTCAACAAGCAAAGTGCAGACAGGCATGGAAATAAGAATGACATTAAATAATAAAACCTCTCCTTGTGGAGAAAACCTGGTAAATTCAGAGTCCTTTGTAGGTGTGGCTCTGCTCTCTCCCTGGAGCTGGGGTTTGGTGTGGGCCCCTCCGGGCCATGGTGTGGGGCCTCCCAGTGATGTTCTCGTGTTGCTGAACAGTTCCAGAAAGAAAAAGAAAAATCCACTGTCCCAGGGAAAAAACTTTCTTGCCTCAGCCAGCAGGCTAGCTAAAAAGCAAAGGAGTTTAACTCTCCGTCTCTCTCCTGAGAAACAGAGCTGAAAGCTGGCTAAAAGCAGGAAGGTGTTTTCCTTGTCTCTGTAGCAGCAGGAACACAGGGGGCTGTGTGTCCTTGAGCACAAACTGCTCTGATAAATTCACTGGGCTTCTCTCCCCACTCTCCTCAGAAACAGCTTAAAGATGTAGGAAAGCACAGGGTTCATGCCTGGCATAGGGCAGACAATAGGGTAATACAATATCATACAGTCACCCCAGGACAGGGGCACACCCAAATTGTTTAATTAAATCAGCTGTATGACACATAGTTTCTGTTGAAGGGTCGTTAAAATACCTGACGACAGAGGGAGAGGAGTGGGT
This sequence comes from Vireo altiloquus, assembly GCA_013396875.1. Lineage (NCBI taxonomy): Eukaryota > Metazoa > Chordata > Aves > Passeriformes > Vireonidae > Vireo > Vireo altiloquus. The sequence continues at coordinate 715,064 of VZRF01013004.1, read as the reverse complement.
GCTACAGTGATTTCTACAATTGCCCTTTTCACAACTGGGAAACTCCCAGCCAAAGGCTGCATATTGCTTGTTTAGAAAATGCAGATGAGAGTGAGCATCCCTCTTCTTTCCTATGATTCCTTTCTCTTCATTACGTTTTCTCTTGGAGTTGTGTAATATAAGGGAACTTCAAGAATTCAGATGCCATCCAGAATGAAAAATAAAATTATCTGGTCATAGTGAATTGCTTTTTGGCAAAATATTCTCTGAAGTTATCCTGCTTGTTTACATATCTTTAACCTCCAGTGTACCCTAAATTCTTCTATAATAGCTTTAACTTTAGATGCACTGTACCAATTAGCATTCCAATTTTTCTAATTCAGAATAATTATTTTCATATAATATTTTTAATGACTATGCCAATGTAGTGCCCTTCATAGACAGTACTAAAATTTTAGTTATAAACACAGCATCTATTTTGCTGTGTAAATTCTCTTGTAGGATCAAATTACTGACCTTTTTCTCATTTAATCCTATTTTCGGATTTGCCTTGCAGCACTTGACAGGGGAAATTAGAAACTTTCAGAGAGACAGCTCAATCGTTTTCTTGGTTTTTATCACCTTAAATTCTTACCTGGAGGAAACAAAATCAAATGAATGAAATCAAAATTAGCTGAAACAAAAATCAAAAGTGACTAGTTTTATAGGCCCATTTTCCCACATTACTTCAGATGTTGTCTGTTATGTTCATACCACAAATAATCAGGAGGAAAACACTTGGAGGGTCACATAGGTCAATAAACATCTGGCTTATGAAGTGCTGCCCTGCTGCCTGTATTATGTTGATAAAATTACTTTAGTCAGGAGAAAGAAATATAAAGTAAAAAATATAAGTAAATTTTCTCATCTTGACATATGGAAGATTTGCATGTGTAATTTACATGGGCATAAATCTCAGTTTATCAAAATTAAATTCTATCCAAAATTCCAAGAGGAGAAGAAACATGGGGTATGTGTTTCAGGGGTCTGTCTCCACCTCAGTGTGGGTATAGGGTCCTCTGTCCATCAGGATGAGACCAGTCCAGAGTGCTTTATACTTCTCCATGCAAGTAATTTGAAGGTTTCTTTCTGCTATGAAAACAATTTTAATCTGCTCTAAATGCAGATCAGCAGCGAAACCCCACAGCCATACAAATTCTCATAGTCACGCTCTTCCCCAAATTCTTCTGTTTATCTCTTGAGCTTTTGCAAATATTTGAAATTCTTGGAGAAATCCGTCTTCACCTGCATCCACTAGCAGATTCACTAAAAGAATATTTAATGAGAAGGTACTATGTTGTCTATGTTATCAGGAACAGCATGCTTAGCTTTCTTTAATTCATGTGGCAGATAACTGCCTTTGTGATAAGTCAGTTTTCTTATTTTTATTGCTGTTCTTTGCATGGCTTTTATGTTCTCTTGTGATGTTACTAAACATTTTGCATGAATAAAGATTGGGCTGCTTGTTGGATTTTTGAAAAGCTTGTGTTAAAAACCAAAATTGCTTTGGGCAAATTTTGTTTGCTTTTTTTTCCAGGGAAAATTCCTGTTGACTTCAAATAAGGGCTTCAGGGGTTAGCTGTCCAAGAAAAATGAATGTATGATCACAGAAGAGATTTCTGACACTTTCCTTGGCTAGGGCATTCATCACATATTTGAATGGAGTGCTGCCTAGAATGGATCCAGGAAAATTGGTATTAGTTTTTGAATTCCAATTATTGTGTAACCAAAGTGCAATAACATTATCAAATATGTTTAGATGGCAATATTTTGTCCAGAGGAGAGAAATTAAAAATTAATAGATGTGATGCAAAGAAAAAAAGTAGTCCTGCATTAACTGAAGTAATTTTTTTGCAGTGACAAAATTAAGCACAAGGCATCTGCCATAGACACCTAATTCTAATGCTTACTCCAAGAATCTTTTTTTTAACTTCAGACAGATTGGATCCTTTTTCAAATAACTTTATTTGAACCTGAAATGAAAATTACTGGAGACTTGGTACTCACACCATAGGGAATGAAATATCCCCAGCAAGGCATCGTATCTGTGATCATTGCATGTATCCTCCCAAACAGGAATAAAAAAACTTTGACACGGATCTTTTGGAGTATGTATTGGGCAAATAGACAGTAGATATTTACCAAGAGATGCAATAATATCTTGAAGAAGTCATCATCTGGTGTTTGTTAGCTAGGTGAGCTTCCAGTGTAGCCAGTTGCTGTCTGATTTAGCCACTTCTCATCCTACATTCCAAGTAAGTCACCTCATCTGTACTTATCTGGCCACTTTCTCAGTTTTCACACAGGCCGACATGCTCATAAAACTGTCCTAAGCACCTTTTCCACATCCTTCAGCTATTCCAAACAGGTGTGGTGATACATCAGAATTTCACCACTGTTGGCCATGGTGGATTTGAGCTGTACTTGCTACATTTTATTCAACCTTTCCCTGGAACACTGCAGGTGTCTGCTATGTGCCAGCAGCCAGCAGGGACTCTACGTGTAGAAGAAAGGCCAAAAGAACCTTGTGCTCTCCAGTGCTCTGAACTGTCAGAACTGTAGGGAGCTGGATGGGTGCAGCCTCTGTTCCACAGAAGGAGTTTGCGAGCTTCGTCTTTTTAAGCTGCCCTTCAGGACACAATCAGGGCTGTGGGTACTGGTGGAATCAGTAGAATTGCTCTCTCCAAATGGTTCTCAGTGCCATTATTTGCGCTCTGCAGGTGGCTGGTCTTGGTGATGGCTTCCACATGGTACATTTGGTAGACATCAGTTGCCCTCTTCAGTATCCCCTGCTCTTTTGTTAACATTTGCAGCAGCAAAAACTCAACTTTGTGGGCTTTTTCTTTCACTTCACGTGTGTTAAAACTGTGGCAGCCTCAAAAAGGAGGAAGCTTTGGGCTCAAGTAGAGGGACCCCCCATTTTCTATTTTTTGGAGGCCTTTTCTGCTCTCCTTCATGGTCATTGCAGTAATGTTTGCAGATCATGGCAGGTTTGGCAAACCCTGTGAGTCCCAAGGGTGATTCTGCGCACAGTCCACAGCACGTATCTCAGCAAGCCCAGCACTGCTGGCCCACTGACAAACCAGCTCTTCTGGAACCAGCTGGAGCTAATGCAAGTCTCATTTCTGACCCCTGTGTTCCTGCCTTAATGCTTCCAAATAAGTATTTTGAGAAGAATGGATGGCATGAACAGAATTACAGATGTCTACAGGACATCTGTAGACACAGTCATCCTGACTGATGTTATGATACGTGATCTGCTTTAGAATAATTTTTTTACCATTGCTATGGAGCTCAGAATGCCTTGGGTTTATTTCTAAGCTTGGATCCTGCACGACATGTCCATTTTTTTTGGTAGATGAATTTAAAATTAAAATATTGGAATATATATATCACTATTACAATTACACTCTTAAATCTGCCTCCAGGTACTTAAATAAATGGTCATGTTTTTAAATAATTAAGTACTTACAGCTCCCATTAAAGTCAATAGAAGAGTTGTAGCAAGGAACAGGCAGCAAACTTCAAGATAGAAAATACAAAGAAAAGACAATTTTAACCAGTATTGTATCAACCTGAGGCATAAGATGTAGAAAATGTACCCTTATCATGGATTCTGCTAAATAAGGGGCTCACTGTTGATCTGTCCACTAGTTGGCAGGCATAGCAATGCAGTCAGCCATCCTGTGAATGCATCCCTGGCTGCTCCTGGATCTCTGCTGAGGCGTCCTAGCAACTGTGTGCCAGCACTGCACTGTGCAAATGCATAAGCATTAGCAGGATCAATCAAACCTGCAGGGGAGTTTTCCAGTGGCTGGTGCATAAAGCATTTCACTGGAACAGAGTGAAACACACGGTGAACAGGGATACCAAAATTAAGTGTATTTCCAGGACTGCATTCATCTTCTTTTTCTTAAAATACCCCAAAACTAGAAATCATAGTTCTGAATGCATAGCTTGGAGATTTTTCCCTTCCCTTCAAGATCCTGTTCCTGAGGATTATGCAACAGTACAAGTGCCTGCAGCAGATGCTCAGAATATTCTCACTCTTTGATAGATTACATGGGTCACTTCAAATTTAGGGACAATAGGACCTTACAGATCAGATTTACAGTACATTTAACATTCCTGTTTCAATAGTGGCCAGTGTAAAAGGTCAGCAAGGATGGAACTATCTGTAATGTAGCAGTGTACACTATTTTTTTCCCCTCAATACTATGTTTCAAAAAAATACCATTATATATCAGCAATTTTAGTTGACTTACAAGATGAGGCAAATTTTTACAGTTTTCATTTTGCTTTCTGCCTTTGCATCCCACATATAACAACCCTGTAACATTTATTTTGGAGCAAACTTGTTGTTCAGTCAGGAAACAGAGAAATGAGTCACTCAGCTCCCATTTCACATGAACGTTTCACTCCACGTATATACAGATTTACAATTTCATTTTCTGCCTTCTGTGCGTTATCTGATGTATTAGCATGCTTTCCTATGCTCCTTCTACTCTTTCACTTTTCTGTAGCTGCTGGAGAGACTTTTGTCAAAGCGTTTTTTTTGTACTGAGGCAAAATCCTGTCAACAGAGTGCAAAAGCATGTTTAATGGCCTCTAGCTGGCTGCAGATGCCCACATTTCTGAATAGTACTCAACATCAGAAAACTGAACGTACTATTAATTAAAGCTTTCTTTTCAAATGATGCCAAAATAGAATATTTTCTAGAAAGACCTCACTTTTCCTCTGACATGAAGTAAGATGAAAGACATTTAATTTGTGATTTCATTTGCATTCTCTGAAGTGACTCTCTGAAATATCCTTTGGTAATAAAGAAAGCACTTGTTGCTGGAAACCAAAAACAAAGTATTACTTGTCAGTCTTTATACAGTGTATCTGCAAATGTGAGCCTTGCATGTGAAAAATTACTGGTGGTGTAAAATAGGAAATGTAAGCCCACACACTTACTGGTTAGAAGATCCTAAAAGGAATTTTTTTTCTGAACCACATTAAATTGTCCACACCAAATATCTATTTTAAGGTTATTATACAATAATATGTTAAAAATTATATTTGGCATGTGAAACATGTATAGAAAGTACTGAAGACAGATAAAGCAACTGATTTTTTTTCAATTAAAAAACCCCTGTTTTACAATGTAGCAATAAGTTTTACAGTTTTTCATATTGTATACCTGCATCCGTGTAATGCTGCATAAAGACTATCTGCATTTTTATTTCCTTTTATGTATCTATATATATGTATTTCAATGAAAAAAATAAAAGAGAATTTAAATAAAGCGTAAATGATCAGTGAAATGTATAGGCATTGCTTATTGTCAGAGCAAGCAAGTATGTGCTCAGGGTTACACAAATGACATCTAAGCTGTGTGGAAGTTGTGCTTGTCCCAGTTCACCAAATTGGAAAACAAGCTGGTAATTGCCTTCCCCCACAACTTCCAGGCCACATACTGTGCTTTCATTTCCACAAAGACAAAGCCGAAAGGACAAAAATGCAACAGATTGCCCAGAGAGGTTGTAGATTCTCCTTCACTGGAGATATTCAAGAATTGTCTGGACACGATCCTGTGCCCTGTGCTCTGGGATGACCCTGCCTAAGCAGGGATGTTGGCTCAGATGACCCGCTGTGGTCCTTCCCCCTCTGACCCGTTCTGCCATTCTGTGATTTTGTGAATAGGAAATGTGGTCTCAACCTGTGCACAGTTCGGATGTGACTGCAGCATGGGTTTGGCCACACCAGCTGGGGCGCAACACAATATATATGAAACACTTTGGGCTTCAGAAAAGTGTTCAGGGCAAGAAGAAACATCCTGTTGTGTTCCACTTGGAAAACCCCTTCCAACTCCCGTGCAGTTCAGATAAAGGGTAAACAACTCTATGCAAAAACCCAGTGATGTGCTGGCATTCTGGCAAAGCTTTCTCCAGCCTAAATCTCTATCTGCCTGCTCTTGCCTGCCTGCATGAGGTGAATACATAATGTGTCAGCAGGATCTGCATCTCCTCTTTTACTGTGTGGTGAAGAACACAGGAACTGAGGAACATGTGAATACCTGGCACCCTCTGTCCTCATAAAGTTATATGGATAAGCAGGGTACTAGGGGTATACTTCCTGCCCAGCATTCTCTCTATCTCATTTTGAATAATTAAGTCCTGTTGTTCTTGCTCAAGGACTTTTATAATGCAGGAAAATGCTTCTGCTAAAATTTAAGATTCCTTAAAAAACCAAGTTTTTCTGGGAGCAGTCAAATTAATGACGCTTGATTTATGAAGAGTTCTACAACTGCATCTTCAGGGACCTAAGAGACTCTAAGCTTTTTCTATGCTAGGGTTATTCATAATAGAGCTCTCTTATTTCTACTGCAGACTTTTTAATGTTTAAAAAGTTCATAACCATCCTTTGCCTTACCGGAAAAATATCTCCACAGAGACAAAACTGCAAAACTGGAACAGGTTACCCAGAGAAGCTGTGAAGCATCAGTTCACAGAGATGTGCTTTGAACTGGACAAATTCCTGAGCAAGCCTAGGTAGCCCATTTTGAGAAAGGGGTTTGTCCAAGTGGTCTCCAGGGGTCATTTCCAACCTAAATTACTCCATGTCTCTACATAAAAAATGAAGCCTTTATATGTTCCCATTTATTTTTGTGGCACTACTATACTGCACCTATATGCCACTGAATTAGGTTGAATTAGCCAAAATGCACTCAAAGGTTAGTTACAAGAAGACAACATGCATCATAACCACATAATTCTTATTTCCTTGCAAAGGTAGGCTGCACATGAAAAGAAAAGCAGTTTTGTCTGAAGAACAGGTTCAAAAGTTGCTGAGGTACGAAATGTAACTTACATATATAGTTTTAAAAAATGCATTACTTAATATTTGGCTTTGAATTGAATTAATTTTCTATATAGATTTTTAACTACTATATTAATGAATTTAGCATCTATATTAATATGTTAACCTATATTTATTCTTAGAGTGGCAAAACATCAAATTCTCAGGTGAATTCTGACCTCTGCAACACTGATGTAATTTGGTGAATTAATATCAAACAAAACAAGAGTAGAATTTGCCCCAGTGATTCAGAGGAGTTATTCTGAATGTTAACATTCTTGCTATTTCAGTGCAGATTTATTAAAAAATATATATCTTAAGAAATAAAACTATATGCAGTGAAGATACTTGTGCCTAAGAAGACAGAAAATAAACCATAGCAGGTTTTTTCTCATGTAGTCAAATAATTATTTGTGTTATTTTACAAAAACTACAAATGTATTTTGTTACTTCCTATTTTTTATCATTTCCTTCATAAGATAGAAGATATACAATAAGAGAGGAGGCTCTGGGACACACAAAGGTTTATTCATTTGAGGAACATCACTGATGTCATGACCCACAGGAGTGCAGGCTGAGGAAACTTGGGACATAAAATGTTTTAAGCCTGCACAGAACAAAAAGATTGCAGGACTGTTTTAAGTGTTACTTGTTTATAAATCTGAAAACCCCACGAAATTGCACGACAGTTTAGGTTTTCTAAATCAGTGAGACTGGTGATAATGCAGAAAGTGAGAACATATATCTTTAATCTAACTCGGGGAATTAATTTAGTTGTAAAACAAAAATTCTTTTGGAAAGATCTCAATTCTTTCTATAGTAGAAACAAACTAGTCTCTGCTATCATGGTGAATGCTGCATTGGTGTCATTTGGTGGATGTTTAACATAGTATCCATGCTAAATATAGCCAGAACCAGTAAAAAAATCCTATTTTGGAAAGCATTACACCCTTTTCTTTACCATTTTCTCCATCCTTGCAAAGGAAACACTAGAAATAAAGTGTTTCCAAATCAAGCCCTTAAGATCTCTTTCCATGCTATTCTAAAGATCCTAGATTTGTGATTCTGTCGAGACTTGCTGAAATGTCTCTATCTCCAGATGGACAAAGCAAAAGCAATTATTGTTTTATAACTTTATGGATACTTTAAAGAAAGGTGAAGATTTTGGAAAAGGTATTTACACCAGTTTTCGTCAGCTGGTGTAAACTGGTCTGCATCCCCTAATTTCTGAATTAATACCTGGTAAAACTGTACATGAGTTTAGTGCTATCAAGCAGTCCAACTGGAAACTGCAAGATTACTATGTAATTTAGCATCACTTTGAAGTTATTTAGTACACTTTGAAGGTATCTTGTCTAAGTATCCATCGTATAGTCCAGAGTTATGGCAAAACAAGACCGTCTTCTGGGCCTGAAGCATGGGCCTAGCTTCCCTGTGCTTACTGCAGCTCCCTATGAATAGAGGTGGATTTACTTTCTTTGCAGAAACCAACCTTTGGGGAGAGCTGGTGCACTTGATGCTGTCAATTGCCCCTCATTGAGCTGGTAACAGCACCCAATAATATTCTTGCCTCCCTGCCAGCAAATTGCAAGGTAGAGGGTAAGGATGCAGAGAAATCATCATCTGGGGAGTCATGCACCTTTAATGTCACTTTTTCTCCACGTGTGGCACGGAGTTTCTGCACTGATGGCCAGGATCCAAGTCCTTCTCAGACTCATGTGAAGTGCACTGCAAACAGAAATATTTGTACAGCATCTTCCAGTGTTGCTACCTTGAAAAGGAGACTAGTGTTGCTCTTTTTTTGCAGTTTCTATGCCTGTACTAGATGACAGCCCTCCCTCTATTTTGGCAGTCTGTGTGATTTTCATGCTCAGATGCCAGGCTTATATACATAATATATAATAGCCTGTTTCCGCTAAAACAAGCAATATTTGTCCAGCATTTATGCTGGTAGGTAGGTGTTGGGTTTTATGTCTGTGTTTGAGGAAATCAAGTCGCTGCTATGCAGTAGGAGGTATGAAGCTCCTAAACATGTCTAAATTTCTGGAGTGCCTTCTGATTACACAGACTATGGAGGAAGGATGGGAAAGAAATGATTGGGTCACAGTTCACTAAGTTGGTTGGGGAAAATGGTAATTTTTTTAAAGAAGAGATTCATTGGCATGAGGCTGGGCACAAAATTCCTTGGAAATTTGCACCTTGGTCATATGCAGCAAGTCCTTCAGCTCCAGTTGCAGCTAGTTAAAGGGTCAATGACTAGCTGCCTTTGCTAAATGAAATCCCAGACTGGATGTGTGAGAGGCAAGAGGTTAGTGAACAAGTCTCATACCCAAAGCATAAATATTCCTTTTTCCAAAGGCAAAACGGTAGTGTTGCATAGAAATTCCCTTGGATAATTGTAGAGGTTCCACCCATAAGGATGAGGAATGCAACTCTGTCTTCTGTCTCTAGCCAGGGAGGGAGTTTTGTAGCTCTGTGAAAATCCCTGCTGTTGTAGCTAAGCTGACTGCCTGCAGCTGCCTTGGGTGGCTGGAAAAAGAAAAAGTAGGTTAACTCTGCTTTGTACTGTACAGAGTGGTCTACACTAAGTCTTGCCTTTTGTAAAGAATAAATAATAAAATCCCCGTGTTTAAAATCTACAGGAAAAAAAAATCCTACTTTGGTGTTTGTATAATGCCTAGTTGGTGACTAAGGCACTCTGATGCCACAAACAATTAAGGTAATTCTTCTTTCTTCTTTACTTAAGGAATCACTCATAGATATTAGGATTCATCAAAGTCTATGATGGGTAATTAAGGAGATGTTGTCTGCCAGATTTAGAGGAAATTCAGTAGCAAATAAACATGCTATTAGAAAACGTACTCTGCAAAGGAAAATTCTTCTCCAGTTATCTCCCTCCATACTTGAAAACCTTATCCTTGATCTACTGCTCCTCCCTGGATCAAAAACAACCCACAAAACAAATCTAAAAACAGTGTCGCAGAACAAAAATACCCCAACTATTAGTTAAAGAAATTGAAAATGGAAGTCCAAAGTAGGTCAGCTTTAACGAACTGACACAACTTCTAAGGTCAGGAAAAGCTTCAGTCATAGTTTTTGTTCCTTTGCTAGGGAAATTATTACACAGTAATGTCTTGGGGCTGTGTGTTTGCTGGTGCTGCCAAGACAAGTAATTTCTGTGTGTGCTGTGAGGAGCATTCCTTCTCTATCATATGACTACAAGATGGACATAATGCTTCACAGTAACAGCACTGACTCACCCTGTGGTTTACGCCAACACTTAATGTCATTCATGCTTAATAAAACTGTAGGGTTCTGCTTTTCCACCCACTTTTCGTTATTTTTCTTGAAACCTACCACAGCACAAGAAAAGTTATGGCAGCTTGATATAAAATGCTTATTTTATATTCTCCATTCAAATATGTTTGACAGTATTCCTGAGAAAAAGTTCTCTGAACAGCCACACACAGATGGCCAGCACACAGCTGAATGACTGCGGCATTCTTTTCAGGGAAATAGGTGTATCTGGCAATCTGATTGTCTAGTCTTTCTGTTTGATGCGAAGTTCATTTGGAAATCACAGATTCATGCAAGCCAGAATCCCCCTCAAAACCCCTCCAGCTCAGATCAGCAAACTGACCCACTTCTGGTCTCCTCAGCTCAAACCCACCTATACACCAGCTGCCATGCTCCCTTTGAATGACTGATGTGAAGAGAGTCTGTTAAATATTGCAGGTAAAAACCTTATTAAAAAAATATTAAATCAAACATGTTTTCCTGCAATGCTGTAAGCCCAAACAAAACAGCAGCAGTGTGGTAGCTAATGAGAAATTCAGTGCTGATGCACCTCAGTCCCCAGCTCCAAGATGTACTGGAAGAAGGCAAATGCCAGCTCTTAATGCCACCTCTTAATGCCACATTATGCTTTGCCCTACACACATGTCCAGAAGGATTTCACTCAGTTTGAGCAGTGAGCAGCTGTAATTCCAGCTCTCTCCCCTTTAAGTGGAAGCAGTGAGGAAATCGAATGGGCCTGAGGATTGCATGGCTCACAGAACAGCAAGGATGGGTGGGCTGTGGTGGCTTTCTTCATGCTGTGCTGCCAACACCAACACCTGAACAGTCACAGTAAATCCAGTGGCAAAACCCCGAAAATTATAGTAGAGTGTGCAATTTTTGTGAACTGTGAGAATATAATATCTAGTGAAATTAGAGGTGTTCTGAATTTGGTTTTTATTGTAGCAAAAGAGAGTAGGGGGGAAAAAACCCAGCATTTTCTCCTGTATTCAGTTCTGAAGTCCTATGCCTCAGCAGGGATATTGGAAATACACAAAATTTGGTGCATCCTGCTTTCTCCCAAATGGAACAAAATTATCATTCAGAAATATCTGTAGTAGTTCCAGGAATAAATTGTGTCTCTTATTGATTTAGCAATACCAAGGCAGTAGAAAATTCTCAGTTCTGAATAGAGGGAATTATTCCTGCTTTCATTGTAGCAATGGAACTGAAATAGACAGTTCCAGTAAAATGTTATTTTATTAAAATTACTATAATTGCAATTTAACTGTTCATGTGTTTTAGTCCTTCTTTTCGGCAAAACAAGACACATTTTTCAGTAATATTGTTCTTCCATTAAAATTAGTAAACTGGCTTCTCTGTGTAGTATCAGCTTGATTAACAGCTACTATACTCAAATGCATGACCTCCTTGCTCTGGAAGCCCTTTAGGGAAAGTGTGGAGTGTGAATATAGATGTGATATGAGTGGCTGTGCGATATATGAATGAGTGGCTGAGTCACATTTGTGGCTGGCTTTACCTCAATAATAGTATTTTTCTCTTTTCTTTTTTTTTCCAATTAAAAAAACCCTGAAAAATTTTAAACAACTAAGGATTTTTCATTGCTAGCTTTTAAGATGTACAAGGGATTCTGCCAGTATATATGATTGTTACAAAATATTCCCACAAGAAACAAAACCGTGTTGCTTTAAAATCTTCTATGTTTAATATGTTTGTTTTGGGCTCTCTTGTGAAAACTGTCAGAAGAAAAAGAAGAGACAGCATGTGTGTAATGGATAGTTTGATCATTCAAACATGGTGAAAAATGATATCTGCTCTCTGTAGATAGAAGCATATTTTCAACTAAAACAAGCCTGTCTTCTGCTTTTTTGTTTGATGCAGAGAGAAAGAGTGCTGTTCTGATTAGGATAGAGTACCTGAAATCAGGGAAGCTACTCTTCATGGCTCTGACAGGCACTTCTCTGCCTGAACAGGTCACTAAACCTTTGTATACACCAGTTTTATTATTTTTAAAACACTTCTCATTTATTTCAGAAGGATATAGTGAGACTAAATAAACTAGGATTTGAAAAAGCATATCTAGATCTCCAGTAAAAATGCTACAAATATGGGACACATTGTCTGTTTGGAAAAATAAGTTGAAAGGTAAAATGAAAGTAAGAAAAGTTTTTAAAGGGAGCTTTTAAATGTTTGTAAGATTTTTCTACTTATTCCTGGCTCATTTTTATCAGTGAAGCCTGGTAATAAAACCCAAAGGTAAATGTTGCAGTAGGAAGGAATGACACATACTGCTTCCTCCTCTCTAGCACCTGTACAGTATTTGGCATTGCTGACAGGTACCTCGGGGTTTTGGAACAGAAGTGATTCAGAACTCCAAATATTGCACCAGGGTCATACTTGGCACTTGCTGCTCAGCTGTTCCCATGCGACAGGACCCTCTTCCAACGTCGTTTGAACATCCACAGTCAAGAGCAAGGTGTGCAGCCCATGTTTGCTTTAGGTCGTCCCGTCGTTGGTCCTGGGTGAGAAGGACAGAGGGAGAGCAGAAAGGAGAAGTCCAGAGCTGTTTCACAAGGACTTGGATGCCTCGGGCAGGGAGTGCTGCTGCCTCTCTGAGACACTAACTGTCTTGGAGAGCTCTGAGGCCCAGGGTTTCAGCTCAGATGGTCCACAGTGTAGTTGTTTGCCTTTTCCTGACTGAATGGTGTCTGAGCTAAATCATTAGTACTTTGCCTTAGGTTTCATGTCCTATTGCCATGAATGTATTTAAAGGATCCTCATCCCCTTTCCAGCTATCACATAAGGCAGCAGACATGCACATCTGTTGTATATACACATCCAGATTTATTTTCAGGTTTCTCATTTCATGGCTTTCTTTTTTTGCTCAGAGTTCTTCAACTTGAATGGTGCTCCACGTGAGTCATCCATGTTGCACTCAGCTCCTTACCCTCAGGGCCAGAAGATATGGCACCTGGCGCACAGAAGAAAGAAAACTATGTACAAAGAAGTCACCATACTGGAAAGAAGCACTTGAAACCAAATAGTTGAATTATGTCCCTGTGGGTGGATGCTCTAGATAGAATCACAGAAGGCAAAAAACCCCAAAACCTTATCCTACCTCAGCCTTATTGAGACCAGACTAGAATTACTCAGGGGCATAACTGTTTGTTCAAAAACATCACATATCATTAAAATACTTCTAAATTTTTGAAGACTTGTTTTTTACTCATAGAAACGAGTATACTCTACCTAGTATCCTAAAGTAGAAAAAAATGCATCACCACCAGCAGTTTTATATTAGCTTTAGGTATTGTTAGTTCTATTTAATATTAGGAGTCCATATAAGTATTTTGAGGGCAAGCTACATTAAGGTTGCTGACTGGCAATCTGAACAATCCATACTGTGAATGGTGGGAAATTTCCAAGTGATCTAACTCAGCTTTTCTAACTATGGTTGACATCACCTATGGCACTGACAGCTAGATGAACTCACCAAGAAGTGAAGCTCTCCTCACCTAGCCAGTGACTGCAACTGCTGCCTGAAGAGCCCCTTTTATTCTTTGATTGTATGTTGATCCCAGTCTATGTTCTTAGCTAGTCATCCTGACTGCTCACAACATCAGGGTCTCACAGAGACGACCTAGAAAAGAAAGAGGGAAAGAAATGGGCAGAGCTGAAAACCATGCAAAGCTCTTTCCTGTCATGTCAGAACAACAGATTTTATCACCGATTTGTAGAATCATAGAATCGTAGAATCATAGAATCATAAAATCATAGAATGTCTTGGATTGGAAGGGACCTTAAAGATCATCTACTTCCAACTCTCCTGCCATGGGCAGGAACACCTTCTACTAGATCAGGTTCCTCAGGGCCTCATCCAGCCCAGCCTTGAACACTTCCAGGGATGGGGCATCTACAACCTCTCTTGGCAATCTGCTCTTGTGTCTTACCACCCTCAGAGTATAGAATTTCTTCCTAATATCTAGTCTAACTCAACTGTCTTCCAATTTAATGTCATTACTTCTTGTCCTTGTAAAAAATTCCTCAGCCTACTTGAAGGTCCTCTTTAGGTCCTGGAAGGTGTGGCAAGGTTTCCCCAGAGCCTTCTCTTCTCCGGGCTGAACAACCACAGCTCTCTCAGACTGTTCTCATAGGAGAGGTGCTGCAGCCCTTTGATAATCTTCATGGCATCCTCTGGACTCACTAAAACAGGTCAATGTCCTTAGCTTTGGGCCCCCAGAGCTGGATGCAGCATTCCAGGTGGGGTGTCATCAGAGCAGAGCAGAGGGGCAGATTCCCCTCCCTTGCCCTGCTGGCCAGGCTGCTTTTGATGCAGATCACAATGGGTTTTGCTTACTGACCTGTGAGTGCACATTGCCAGGTTGTCCTGAGCTTCTTATGTACCAACACCCCAAAGTCCTACTCCTCAGGGCTGTTTTCAATCCCTTTTCCATTCTCTCTTTCCATTTAACATACCTCTAGCTGATTCCCATCAGCCACTGCAGGATTAGCAGAATATAAAGTTGCAGTATGAGCAACCAATAATTTGCAAATAATCCAAGCCACTTGGTGCTACTGAATATCTCTTACATATTTATATGCTGTCTAAAATGTTAGACATCATTACTTACATTCTTTAGTATATCTGCATACCTAAAATGACATAGATTATATAGTGTTGTTCCACTGCAAAGTGGGAAGGAGAAGTCCATAATTCCTGCTGGGATCCACTCATCAATTAATAGGTTATGGTAACATATTCTGCATAACAGACGCCAAAGTACCTCATCCAGTAATTTACTCTGTCTGAGCTAGCATGGGTCTTGAAGGAAGACCTAGTTCAGACTTTATCCCTCCCTATACAAGTGATTTGATCAATTAATTAACCTCAGCATTCATAATTTGTGCTGTGCTTCTAGTGAGCATTTGTTTAATGTGTGTTTACATGCACTGGAACACGTGCCCTTTGGTTTGCTGTTTACTTCCTAATTTACTTCCTAAATAAAAAAAGCACCTTCAATCAAAAATCCCTTACAGCACAGGAGCTCTTAAACAGCTTACAATTCACCTCACAACTTTCTTAATGGCATTTGCAACAAAAGCATGAAGAATTGGAGAAGTGGACTCAGCTGGGGTGTGCAAGGCTGCCCTTAGCTGGAACAACAGGCATGTGCTGCCAGAAAAAACGCTAGAGATGCCACTCACCAAACTCCCAGAGCTCCATCTGACCCAGAAACATGAATTTTGGACCAAAAAACAAGACAGAACGCTCTGAGGCATGTGTATGTCTCACCACAGTATGGGGTCCATACCTTGTCAAGAGGCTTACTTGGGCCCAGAAGCTCAAAAATATTACAGCAGTTTAGGCATCCTCTTGGCTACTCAAACACATTTTTTTGGAGACAAGATATTGCTCTACTTTGTACTGGTTTCACTCAGATAGTGCTCAGGGGAGCCCAAGCAACCATACTACATCTTCTTCCAAAAGTTGTGCCTCAGGAGTTATTTTTTCCCTCTGGCCAAATATGAACAAAATTCTGGAAACCATATCCTTTCATATACTCTTAACAGTGCTAAATATGTTCTCACCCGCTATGTATGTGTTCCATTTTTATGTAAATAGAATAGCTGTGAAGGCACGGTACAACCCAAAGTTTATTTGAGGGCAAGGTTATGAAAACAATGCCTCTTTTTCCTCTGGGTAAGGAGGAGCCCTATAGTAGCCAAAAATTTGCAGAGATAAAGCGTCTTATCTCATTTACCTAGAACCTAATGCATCTGTATTTCTGAGGCCCAGAACACAAAGCACACTGTATTTTGTGCAAATTGCATAGCTTGGCTAACGTGTGTTTTTACTACACTTTGTGCAGCTCAAATGTATTCTTCAAAGGAAAAATGCCCTTATAAAAAAACCCCTTTCTCTAATTTTAGGTGAGTTTTAGGTGAATTTTGTGTGGAATTTTTTAAGCTAATTCTCCTCTAGATAATTTTGACAATGGAAAAGTGTATGCCTGTACTATTTACAGAAGTTTGGTCTGTGATGAGAGAACAAAAAGTACAGTATAATTAGAGAGACCTTAAGCAACACTATGTAATAAGTGAAGAGTTCTGACAACAAGGTAGAGCTATCCCTAGACCTTCTTTATTCACTGGAAGATAATATGTAAGCATGAAAATCAGATAAACACATCAGAAAACTATTAGAAAATCTTGGTAACAGTTGTACCATTGTAATTTCATGGTTCAATGACTTTGGTTGGGTTGTTTGTAAGTGTTTCTCCTCAATTTATTCCAAACTATATTCCTCTGAATCATGTTAATGATCTATTTTCAAATTAAGTGAAACATTCCTCAGCTGACAAGACCTTTTCCTTCTTGATAAGAGAAATTAATAATGAAGAAAAATGATAATTTTCTGAGGTTTGGTTTGTTTATTATTTTTCTTCATCTGGAAAGGCCAATTAAATAAAAAAAAAAAGAACTGTGGTAACTTAGAAATGTTATACAAAAATAATTTAGTACTTCATTGCATGTTCAGAATTGCATATGACCACTGATGAGTCATCCATGTTTTGGTATTGTGGTAAATTTGATTTAATCTTTCTAAGGTTATCCCTGATAAAAAGACATCTGCTTCTCTTCACTGCTCTGACATTTTGTCTTGAATATATCCATTCATGGTAGACATTTACAGTTTCATATTCCTGTAATAGTCATTGGGAATTCAAAGGAATGCCCTTGCTTGCCCAAAAGGCAGGATTTAGTGAAAGCTGTGCCATGGATCAGAATTAGCCATTCACTTTTTGACCTTTGACTTCAGTGGGCTGAATTTGAAGCAAAGGCTGATCTTTCTTAACTCCCTTCTATTTATGGCTATATCAAAGACAGAATTTTTTAAAGCCATGTAGAAACAAAAGCAGAGGGCTTTGTACGAGCTTTGAACAAAGATGCACATGTAGAGGGAAAAAGTGAGCCTAAGTATGGTGAAAGAGCAACAGAAAGATGAACATCAAGGAAGGTATCTTTTCCCTGATCCTCTGATGACATCTCCTGAGAAAGTATGTGTCTAGGAGGTAAGAAGACTTAAGAATAAGAACTAGCTTAGTATTAGCAGCAAAATAAGTTGTCAAAAAAACCCATTGTAATTTACAGGAATCTGCATTTACCCCAAATAATTAAAATGGATTAGGTAAATCTTTAAAAAAAATTATTGGGAGAAGAGGCCTTGTAGAATAAGAAGATAAACATCACAATATTGCATGAAACATTCAAGACATTGAGTTACTGGGCTTTTCACTGAATTAAGATTACAAAGGACTCATCCTGTAATCCTGATTTTGTTATCATCTTACTCATAGAATAATTAGAAGAATAACTCAGTAACTTGAATGATGCAGTTTAGTACACAATGAACTTTAAAGATAACTTTTCTTCTGTTTCAAAGTTAATATGTGATAATTGATGGTTGTCCACCTTAAGCCTTGCTGTCCATGATAATGAGTAGCCACAATTCTCTACCACTTATTTTCAGATGGCAAAACCATGGGATGGGAAATCACAACCAATAATAAAAATTAGATTGCACTGGACTTCTATCAGTACAGTTCTGAGCAGCAACAACATCTGTCACTGCTTTCTACTTTCATGACATCCAAATCTCCACTTGAAACTCACTGAAAGGATATTAAGAAAGGAGGTTTAGATAAAAAAATCTCATCCTAACCAAAAATATCAGTAAAACATTTTTGAGGCTCAGGGCTCCAGTTGAGGGGGAGAATATTTCCTTTGCTTCAAAACAAAGTAGATAGAGTCTAATCTTGCTTCCACATTACAAAACAGGGAGAGAGAAATTCACTTTTCTTTAATAGCTGTGGTTTCAGTTCTTTATGCTTCTGTTTCCTTAGAGACTTACATGCTTGTAGATAGGCATACATATTCTGATAAACACAGCTCATTGTACTTCCTTTGCTTTCACAGGTTGAGCTTTAAAAAGTGTTCATTCATTCCTTCATCTTTTGTTTTCCTTCAAGTGCTAATGAAAAAGGAGGGCTGCTGCAATACCATATGCAGGATAAAAACAATAAAACTCTGACTTGGGATGTTCCTCACTAGTTACCTTGCCTAAATAATTTTATTGGCTATGATTATAACAGATCAAAACAAGGATATTGGGAAGCAAGCTGCACGCACCCAACCGCTCCCAAATATTGATATTGTTGTCACAAATATTATTACACCGTTATTGTTGTTGTTATTATTATTATTATTATTATAATTTTCTTCGTTTCTATGTCCGTGACAATTCTTATATAACAAACAGTGCCTAACAAATATGGTATCTCTAATGTTTTTATTGTGCTGTGGTAAGATAACAAGGTTGATATCCATGGTCTGGTAGACTGTGTCAAGAACCTGCAAGATTTATCTTACCAGCATGTTTGTATAAACCTATTATTGGATCATCTCAAAACCTTCAGTGAATTTATCACAGAATCTCTGTGATATAGAAAATTCTCACAATTATCACTTTACATATTTGGAAGTAAGCATCACAAGCAAGACCACAAGCAAGAAAAAGCGTATGACTAAGATTATTAATGCTACTAAAATATACCTGGGCTCCAGAGCACATAAATTAGGTTTAGATGCTTAAGTCTTCCTCAAGTCACAGACCCCAAAAACTACAGCATGCCTCTCATTCAAAGCAGGGTGTGGGCCACCAGCAAACCCAGGAATGATTCATAGTTGCCAAACTATCCTTTTGGGAAATGTTGTGGATCTGATGAAGATGAATCCTGTTTCTTTTTACCTTGTTGAAACTAGTTGTGTCTAATAATTGCCAAAGAGCACCTACTCTACAGCATGGCAGCTATGTTACTGCGGGATGGTGGGAATTGGCACCTGCTCAGAGGATGGAATTGTTCTGAAGGAAACCTTTTCTTTAGGTCTTTCTTTCATTAATAACCCTGTGAAGATCATACTGTGGAAGTTTATTCTGATATTCTGTTCATTCAGCAGCAACCTCACATTTAAGTGATTGTTAAAAAGGGTGTAGAATAGGGAAATAAATCAGCATTGGTGTCAGTTTGTTTTATTTCAATAATGGTCACCATGGAAACAAAGTCACTGACCTATTTCCTTTCATACATACAAGTAAACATCAGGGTTTCCAATTTTCATACTCACCATCTTTCACACCAACAATTTACCTTACAAAATGTCCATAACATACTGTCTTATTGAAACACACCATTTTTCCCTAAAGGACTTCGTTACCTTTTTGCCAATTTCCTTCACCAGGAAGGCAACGAAAACTTAGTATTTTTGTGCTAATACCAGACCTTTTCTAGTTTCACTACACCTACACTTGCACATAGGTGCAGTGACTGTAAACCAGCAATCTGATACCTGCATGATTAGATGTGCTTCAGCAGTCACGTCTGACTCATCAGATTAATTTCAGATTACTTCATTCTGCATCTTTTGAAAATACTGGTCAGTGTAACTACACAAGAACATCTGTCTAATGTTCTGACAAGCTAGCTGCCATTGTACGAACATCTTCCAGTGGAAAAGGCCTCTACTCCTACCTCCCCATCATGACACTCTTTCAACAAATTATTACCACTGACCTGGCTTGTGCCACACTGTTCAGAACCTGTGGATTCATTCTTTGCTTGTTGTATTTGCATAATTTACATTGATTTATTTGCACTTAGATAAGCTGCAGGTATCAAGAACCCACAGGTAACATTAACCAGCTGACACCCAGAGTGTGTGTGTGTACATGTAAGCACAGCATGTGCCTACTTGCATAAGGAAGAAGATAATGGAGTTTGTAAGGAATCCTGCAAAAACATCAGGTTGGAGTGCCACTTCTCCTTTCATTATTGAGCACACTATTATACCCTCTCCCTAAACTTCTTAAGCATTTACTATGTATGTTGTGTGTGTATGCAATGCACTGTGGCCTCAAGGATAATAACCCACATGTGAGGGAAGAGGCAGATAAATCATATGGAAATTCTGAAAAGGAAAACAATATGATATTTGCCATATTATGGCCTCTGAAACTATGCTCCGTGCTTGCCTCATTTCAGTAACAGTTAAATAATCTAGCACAGTAGCTGCACATTCTAGGCTAAATACACTGCTAGAGTAACTCTAGAGATGTAATGAATATACTTTCTTCTCCTTTAAGCAATGTAAATCCATGTAACACCATTGAATTTGATGGCATTACTCCAAGACTAAATAGATATAACTATGAACAGAATTATCTGACTGAACCAAGCTGTTCAAAAAGAAATCAAAGACGTGCCAGAGAGCAAGTGCCTTTCATTTTATTGCTCTGTGACAAGCCTGACTGCTGTATCTTTCACAGACATTTTAGATTTAACTTAAAGGCATATGAAAATAGTTGTTTTAAGTCAAGTTCATCTAGATCACTGTTCATAGCAGTCAATATATGCATTTTACCTAATAGGGGAATTGAGATTTGTCTAGATCACTTTATAGGGAGGTTTGTTGGAATTTTTTATTTTTGGCTGCTACTATTTCTGCAATCTACCAGGGAAATGTGGTTACAATTTCCTAAGTCCCATTGCCCAAATTTACTTAAACTGCTTCATAAACAGAATTTAAACATGCCTTAGCTAGTGTTTGTGATAGATCAAACTTTTCCTCTACTACACTTCCAAAACTTCTGTTCCAGCTGAGGGCACTGACCTTGCGAATAAATAAAACATGTTTTGTTTCAGTGCTCTGTATCTATCTCAATGGCCTGCAATCTTTCAAGTTTTCCTTCCCCGCCTCCTTCTCTTGGGTCCTACCATTTCCCACTGACAAGAGGGACACAGAAGCTTCCTTATTGGGTAACACTGGGCAAGTTTAAGTGCTGCTGTTCACCGAAGGAAGATTTTTGTAATGACGTCGGACAGAAGCCTGAGGAGCCTGAGCTCAGCAATCAACAGCCTGGGGGATTAAACAGGAAGAGGAAAAACAATAAGAAAAAAACCCCAACAACAACTGCTTGAGTCTTAATACATTCAGATGATTTTTGTTGTCTCAAATCACTGGAATATAAAGTCAGGGGACTTTCTCCTAATTTTCCTTTTAATATTGGCAGCAGCTCAGACCAGAGCTGCTGCCCCTGTGATTTTATTTTTCATATTAAAACATTTTTTAAAAGCTTATTTATTATTTTTATCTTTCAGTTGGTCAGGGATACAATATGTTGTGGGGTCATGAGGGATGGTGACTCTTCAGCACCTGTAGTGTGTTGGCTGCACAGGGTCCCTGCATAGACTGAAAATCCATTGAGAATGGAGACTTTAAAAACAGTGCCCTTTTACTTCATACCATCAGTTCTTGATGTATTTAGGGCTTTCTTTGTTTATTGTTTATTTTGTTCTTTGTTTATTTCAATAACAAAAATTAATCCACACTACATCAGGATTCCATAGTCCACTAATACACCCAGATTAATGGAATCAGTGCTGATAGTTGCATAATAAGTTTTCCAAAGTAAAAGCACCCTAAAAAGTTCATCGTTTTTCAGGAGACTGCATGGGGAACCCAGAGTATTCTACAGCCTGTCTCAGAGCCAAGATGAGTGAAATTTTAGCTGTAGGAGTTAGTAAGTCTCAGAAAGAGTTTTTATTTTTTTGTCAGATGGAGTTTGCAAATGGATGTGAAAGTAAACTAAATTAAAACAAGATAAAATAGCCTTTCTTTAATCATTGTACTAAATTTGATACAGTAACCACCCACACAAACACAGAATTTTAAAGATTTAAAAATCAAAAATATAGGTATAATTGAGAGAACTAATTTCAGAGACAGTGAAAGAAAAGTCCAGGTCAGAGAGAGTGTATGCATAACAATAATATCTCTTTAGAAATATACTCTTCCTCTGGTTTTGGCCACACTCCAGAAGTCTACTTCTGAGACATCCCAAACAATGGAGATGTTATAATGAAAATTTGTGGAACAGTGTCCTGGATCATGCTGATGGTTTATAAAAGAGTGGTTTGTCTCAGCTCTAATCATTCCACGTATATAAAATTAATGGTCTCAAAAGACAAGCAAATGCTTACTGCACACAGCAAACACATTGCAGAAATCCACTTAGATGGCACTAACCTTCCACTAATTTTCTCTAGACTTTTCCTGAGGAAGCAGGCACTCAGTAGGGTACTCCCTCGTGTAAGCCCAGATCTTGGAAGCGTTGATTCCTCCAGGCAGATTCCTCATACCATACTTAAGCTGCTTAAAAGGAAATGGTCAGATTTTCAAAACTGTGAGAAATGTGCAGCCACCATGGTCATTGAGGAGATGTGCAGCTTCTAGGCAAGCCAGGTACCTCCTCTTTGGACACCTAACTATGGCGTAACTCTGGCTGCTCAAACTCAAAAATCTTGGTGTAAGTGTGGAGCTAAAGGATTTTGTAGTGCTTGATGGTTTTTGACTTGATTAGGGATTTTTATATTAAAATTATCAAGATGATGCATTTTATGCAAAGACTTCTTACCCTCTTTCTCCCTAAAAATACAAGCCATACTGGTGTGAGTACCTGCATGTGTGCTGAAGGGATTTCACTGAGCCAGGGGTTAAGTAACAGGAGCTTATGTTGATGGTTTGGGGGTGGCAGAGAGGGTGGAGTAGTTGCAACTTGACTGCCAGGGTCACAAATCACTGACAGGTCACTGTCACTAGATGGTGATTTAGTGACATTCTGCCTCCACTTCCCTGGGTGGAGACTTTCACAAGTCCTGTGACATAACTATATTTTATTTGTGTGTTTGGAGACCTGGAATTCATTTCATTAATCAATCTGCTGTATGTAAATGAAAGAACACGGTCTAGTAATCCCTGTGTGTAGGTGGACTGTGATCCACCCTAAGGAAAAGCCTGTTTCCTTCTAGTAAGGGCTCTCCAGCACCCTGTCTGCAATGAACCTCCCCCTGCCTTCTCCCACCTTTACACTCAGCCCCCACACACAGAAGGACAGCCCAAATGGTAACTAGAGGCAATCTGCAGATCTCAGCAAAGGGGAAATGAAGACAAACCATGAAGCAAAATTTCTATTAAACTGGGAATTTGGTGGTGAGGCCTGGAGAATCCTGACTTAACTTCAGGGAGTTAAGAGATCTCCTCTGCTGAAGCTCAGCCTCTAGTCAATGCAGATACCTGACATTGTTGTCTTTTGTTCCTGAGTCATTCTTTATCTACTTTTTGATGCCATTCTATAAATCTTCAGCTATTATGACATGATATTTTTTTGGAAAAAAAAAAGCCCCATTTCAGTTCTTGTTCAAAGTCCCTCAGGTCTCTGGAAGAAATGGAAAGTGGTAAAAAAATTAGGATTATTAATTGATGAAAAAGTGATAAATTAAGATGATTAAATCTATTGCTTACCACATAAAAGCAAATTGCATGGGCATATATTATGTAATTACCAATTATTTAAATTAGATATTGATCTACCTTTATGAAACAAAAGATTTTTATTTTTTTGCAGGTATATTTAATGAACATAACCCAGAAAAAATATTTTATATATGAAAGCATGCTTACACACACTATTTCAAGGACCTGTCCACATGATATAACTAACTTGTTTTAAAGACCAGTCCAAAGGGTTAATTCACCTATATACTTATTAATTCAAAATGCAAAACTGTATTTATTTGCATCCATAGATTTTATTCCCTGTTACATCTTTTTGACAAGGGAAAGCTTAATGGTATGTCAGTAGCAAATAAAAAGCATAAGGGTGATGAGGAGATGAGTCTGTTGTTTGACACATGCAAGTTGCAGTTTATGACTTAAGAGAAACATATCTTCTCTAGTATGCTAAAGAATCGTATGGTGTTTTAAGAAGGGAATCTCTGGTTTTCTTCTGTCTCTTGCACATGTCCTGCAGGATAAGAAAGACACATAAGAGCAATGCCATGAGATGCATTTCAGACTCATACCATTGAGTTAAAACATCGCATCAGTGATATGCTAAGATCCACCACTGCTTTGTAATTGGTTAGTATCATGTATTGATGAATCTTATCTTGTAACACTACTTGGCATACATCCAAATCTTCCGGTGCTCAAAGTAAACGATGAAATTTTCGATGTAATTTAAGTTTTCTGGTGTAAATTGTGGACAGTTCAACAAATTTTGATGCAGAGGGTAGTCCTAGCTACACCGACCTTTTCTGGTGGTTTTATAATGCCCTCTGAGAAATAGCAAATACAATTTTCAGGGAGTTTCCATATAAGGGGCCTGCAGTTTCTACTGTTCCCAGGAGATGGCATACATCTTTTGGAAAAAAATGTCTGCTCACTTCCTAAAGGAGCCGTGAGGTGTAGGAGGAAATACTTCAATGCACCATTCAGTCCTGCGATTTCCACTTGAAAAATTGAAAGTCGGTTGGCAAACCCTTTGGGATTTAGGAGAGATGGAATGGGGATTGCCATCCACAGAGGAGAGTTTGTATGAATAGCTCAGCAGGAGGAGGGCGAAGAATCCCCACCCAGCAACCGCATTTTCTTTGTGGCATAATATATGTAAGACCATGATACAATACCCTCCTACTTTCATCTTTCTATATTACCACTCATCAGCATTACAAAGAATGCAGCTATTAAAAGAACTGCCTCTTGGCACCCAAAAGCCATAGCACTGTATTTTCTACAACAAAAAAACTTGAGCCTCTATTATTTGTTTTGCTACATTTGCAGCAGTCTCCCCATTAAGCTTGCTTCTCACAGCTCCCTGATCTCATTCCCCGTTGGACCTAGATCAGACACGTAAGAGGTCAGGCTGACTTTCAAACCCTCTTGTGGGCTGGCAAGCACAGAAAAGTGTAACTGTAATAAGGATTAAAAAGTTCTCAGATGGGCCTACCAATGTGAAAAGTCCCTCCCTTCTCCAGCTCTGCCACCCTCCAAAACCCTTGGTGTAAACATCAGAGCCAGATTTATCAATAGAGCATTTATTAACCCCTAGTTATTCAAGCCAGCCCTTGCAAACATTGGGGCCTGTCCTGAAGCTCCTACAAATACGTTCTCTAGCACTTCAGTGAGGTTTTTAAGTCCTGCAACTCCTGCTAATGGAAAAGAATTTCAGATTGCCACAGTTTCTTATGGCAATCCCAGATCTTGGAAGTGCAATCTGAGGCAGTGAAGGGTCACCAGACGTTACTCCTTCTGTTCATGCACCCGTGTGTGGGTCTCTGTGGTAAATGGAAACCGGTGCATTGTGATTTGTGACACCACTGCCTGCATGTTCAAATTTACATACATAAAACTAAAAATACCCTCTCTGAAAGGGAAGCAACATAACCAGCAGCAAGGGCTACAAGAACCCAAATCTAATCTGTCAGCAGTCACCACCTGCTGACAGCCCAAACTAAGGTAGCTGCAGTGGAGAAAGCAGTGTATAGGTTCAGCCACTGAAGGAAGCTGCAGCCAGAAGGAAAAGGAGAAATAGTTAAGTACTGCAGCAACCAGCACCTTCACTACACATCACAGATGAGGGATTAGCTCGACTGCAAGCTGGGTCAGGTCTAAATTGATCACAGGAGTATGCGTGAGGTTTCAGAGCAAATTCCTGAGCATCGGACTCCTGATTCATCAGGTCCAGACCACTACATTGTAGAAAACATACACAGTGATTTCCGAGAGTGTGTGAGGGGGTGCAAATTAAAGAGGGCTATAATCCCGATCAGTCTCTGCCAGGGATTGCATATGGTCTTCCTTATGCCGTGGGTTGCATGGTTGCCCCTCCCCATCCCTCCCATGAGCACAGGAGCCAGAGCCATTCCCATAGTCACTGTAGAAGCACCCCAAAAATTGGTGTTTCTTACTGCTGTCATTTATGGTGGCCAACTTTTATCTAAGGCTTTGCTGTTCAGAACAAGGCAACTTACCTCTCATAGGGCTTCCTTTGACTGTGAGCCACGTCTTTGGAGACTGAACTTAGAAGAACTAAGACTGCAACAGGCACCCAACCTACCTTAATTCCCCAAGGCAATGAATCCCATAACTGGTGTCCCCATGCCTGTGACAGTGTGGTGTTGGGACAACCATCCTATGTACCTCCCTGGCTGGGATAATGGCCCTTCCTCAGAATTACCATCTCCCAGCAGGTGGGCACTCCAATAGTGGTTGGTGTCCTCAGGTGCCTGGCCAGCAATAGTAAAAGATAATGTGGCCCTTCAAAGACTCACTGGGAAATCTTAGCTTGACAGCAGGCTCCTCTCAGCCTTCCTTTTCCCTCTGTGTTCAACACGACAGAGGTGGAGGTGGTTTCAGACTTTTGGGGGTCACAGCAGATTGGGATATGCCTATGCCAGCTGCACTGAAGTAAAAGTAAGTGAAACAGCTGGCAGCAGGTGAGTGGTGTATTTTTAAAGTTCCTGGGGGATATTTGAAATGCACTTATCTTGATGCTTGTGGATAGTTTTAAAAGAGCTCCCTGAATTTGCTGTAGTCAGTTGTTTGCTTATTCTAACAAATAAATATAAGACACTACTCTTCAAGAAATTAAAGGTTAAATTTGGATGCTTTCCACAGGAAATGGAAGCATAAGAGTGAGTATGTGTTTCGAAATACGGATGTTACAATTCTCATTCTAGCTTGCAAAACAAACCCCAAACCCATACTATATCACTTTAATGATTTATAAGCACATCTTTGAAAAAAATCACTTATTCAGTTCCTCGTGATGGCTCTCTGGTACACACATGAGGCTCAGCAGCATGCTTGTTTCTCATGCTGCAGAGATTATTGCTTTTACTGATGGCCAGACTGTGGCTGCCCAGGAACAGGTGTGTGAGTGAGGAGGAGGTGAGAAAGCTCAAAGCCTTCATCTCCTCGGGCAGATATTCGACAAGCAGCAATCACAGTTTTTGCCTCTTGCAGACAACATTGAAGAAAGAGCAGGCAAACCACGCTAGATGTGGTTCAAGTGGGGTAAATGCACTTCCCTCTGACACTGCCCACTTGGGCTGGTTTGGAGACAGTTGTGCTGCATCTTGAGATGTGTTGGTGAACTGCTCCAAGCACTGGGGTAGTGTTTGGCAAAGAAAATCAGGTGGCTCGTAGCACTTTCTGCCTCTTCCCCTTTAGTCATAGGAAGAGAAATTCTGAATTTCCGTTAATCTGGCTGTTTCAAGAATATCTATATAGCCTGCTCCACTGCTGAGCTCCTCTGACACTTGGAATTCAAGTTCAGAAGGGCTGGATACCCAGCACAGTACAGGCGCTTCCAAGGTCTTTGATACTCATAAAACCAACAAAATGCAGCTATAGAAGTTTTGCTGGTGAGGACAGGAGCAGCTTCAAATACAGACATGCACATGCAAGATCAGAAGTGAAAGAAAAAGTTAAACTGAGATCGAGGTCATACAGACATGGAATTATCAAAGCATCAACTAATCATTTAAGATTTGCTCTGAACCACTCAGAAATAGAACAAATCAAAGGAAGGTATTTCTCAGTCTTGTTTGACTAATGCAAAATCTAACCCATACTTAATATATCACTTTCAATCAAAAACTTACCTGATGGCACAGTGTCTACTTCTTCTGTGAGATTTAGTGCCCTTTAGAGCTGAAATATGCCAAGGGGGACCTTTTTCTGGTTATGATAAATGACTTACCTCCACTGGCTTCACTGAAGCTATGGTATATTGGTCTGATTTTTTAATATCTGACCTAAAGAGCTAAAAAACCTTTGAGGACACTGGCACTAAAACCTGCTTCTAAATGCAAGTACTGCAATGGTTTTTACTAAGGGTAAGAAATATTAAGGGGTCAAAGCATAAAATTTGAAAAATGTTGCGAATATTTCCAAAGACAGAAAACACCTGCCCCCCCGAAACTGAAATTCTTCTCATTGAAATGCAGGTATATTTCTCATTACTTATTCGGATTCCTTTTTTGCAAGGAAGAAGTTGCTGAGCTTAGATGCTAAAAGCTGGCCTTTCCCTTTACCTTTCTGTGTGGAATCAGGTTACAGAGAATTAGAAACTTTCAGCATCTTTGGAATAGGCCTCAGCCCTCTCAGCATTGAATTGACAATGATTAACATCATTATTTCAATGATTGCCACTTCACCCATCTGACAGATACCCTAAAGGTTTTCTTCCATCATATAACCACAGCTATACACCAAAAATGCTTTCTACTGTAGGAACAACTATCTGAAGATAATTTTCATTTCTCCTTTTTGCATACTACTGTTTACTCCATTCTCAGACTAATTTTTTTTTAAATATGTTGGTAAAAGCAGAAATGAACAGAGTTGCAAAAAAAAAAAAAAAAAGGCTATTTCAATTTGGTTAAAATTGAGACTTTTAGTGTTAACTCTGGCAATGGAAAGCAACAACAGCCAGTCTCAGGGGTAGAAGAGTGAGGAAGAAAACACACTACACTACACTTGTCACCAAGAGCGTTACTGGCTTCTACTCAGAGGAAACATCTGCCAAAACTTGAGCCGATCAGGGTAGAGTCAGCTTGATATAAAACCAATTCTATTCATCAATTGTTAAGGACCAGGCAGGGAAAAGTTACAATTTGATGTTGGAGCAGTTGCTGCACCATAAAACTTCCTTGAGAATTGTTTTATATTTCTTCTGCAGTCTAAATGTTTTGATTACCAAGGCAGTGTTTTCCCATGAGGCATATCTCAAAGAGATGTGGTGCCAGGACCAAGTGGGATGAGATTATAAAATATAAGAAGCTGGAACATGAGAAGTTTGAAACTCAGCTGTGAAAATGTTTATTGGATAAATGTTTACCCTGCTGCATGCTCATATTTATTTTTCTTTCGAACCTTTGAGTTTCCTTACTGCTTCACTGAGACAATTAATTTTCTTTGGAAAACATGACATGGTTAATTAAACAGGTGAGAGAAACTAGTTTCTCAGCTGTCTGGAGATTCAAAGATTCAATTGCAATTTACTAAGAATATATTACAGTTGTCAACATCATGTGAATCCTGGATTGTGTGAAAATGATGAACACACGAATGCTGTAGGAAATACCCCTTAGAAACCTGAAACCCTTTAGAAACTCATCAATGCCATCACCTCTGTTGTTCCAGGTGATCACAGCACACTGTGCTTTTCATGAACAGCTTGTGCTTCGTCTTAAAATACCTAAGGATTTTGCTCCCTTTTTCTCCCTGTAGACTGGTTACTCTGAAATCTCACTATGCTGATAGCTGGAGAACAAATTCAAATTCCCCTGGCTGTTTGTTTTTGCACTAAAGTTGTTTTTAGCTTTTTTAGCCTGTCTTAATCTCTGATTTTTATCCTCGTGATATTTATTCACAGATGCATTTATGTTCTCTTAAGTCTTCACCTGCTAGCCAGAGCAGTGCAAACTTGGAGGGTGTATCTTTGCACGGAGGCACATGTGCTGACTTTGCTCATGTGAGCCAGCCCTGCTTGGTCCACACAGCATGGCCAGTGCATATTCCCTCTGGAACTCAGCCCACCTCTGGTCTCACGGTTCCTGCCCACCAGCAGGCAGCATCAGGGGCTTGAACATGTGCTGAAGAAGGAAGCTAAAAAACACTGGCCTGGCTGAACAGAGAGCTTTGGCTGAAATTCAGGGGAAAAAATGAGAGTTTATGACCTTTGGAAGAAGGGGCAGGCAGCAGGGAGAAATTTAGAAAGGCTAAAGGCCAACAAGAACTTAATCTGGCTACTACTCTAAAAGACAAGATATGTTTCTATAATTATATTATCAAGAAGTGGAGGGCTAAGGAGACTGTCCATCTTTTATTGGATGCACAGTGTAAACACAGTGACAAAGGATGAGGTAAAGGCTGATGTACTTAATGCCCTCTTTTCCTCAGTCTTCCAGAGTAAGACCAGTTGTCATCAAGGTGCCCAGCTCCCTGAGGTCTCTGGAAAAGACAAACAGGGAGGAGAATGAAGCCCTCACAATCCAAGGGGAAATAGTCAGTGATCTGATACACTGAGGCACACACAACCCTATGGGGCCAGCTGGGATCCACCCAAGAGTACTGAAGGAGCTGGAAGAAGTGCTCACTGAAATGCTTTCCCTCACTTACCAGCACCCCAGTGAACTGGGGAGGTACCAGTTGACTAAAGGTTAGCAAATGCAATGCCCACCTACAAGAAGGGCCAAAAGGAGGATTTGGGGAACTACAGGCCTGTCAGCCTGACCTTGATGCCAGGCAAGGTTATGGATCAGCGTATCTCGAGTGTCAGTATATGATATGTGCAGGACAGCCAGGGGATCAGGCCCAGCCAGCATGGCTTTATGAAAGGCAGGTCCTGCTTGACCAATCTGATCTCCCTCTATGACCCGCTCCGTGAAGGAAGGAGAAGCTGTGGATGTTGTCTACTTAGACTTAAGTGAAGCCTTTGACCCTGTCTCCCACAGCATTCTCCTGGACACACTGGCTGCTTTTGGCTTGGACAGGTGCACTCTTTGGTGGATAGAAAACTTTCTGGATGGCTGGGCCAGAGAGTGATGGTAAACGGAATTACATCCAACTGGCAGCCAGTCACAAACGGTGTTCCCCAGGACTCAGTATTGGGACCAGGCCTGTTTAATCTTTATCAGCGATTTGGACAAGGGGATTGAGTGCACTATTAACAAGCTTGCAGAGGATACCAAGTTGGGCAGGAGTGTTGATCTGCTGGAGGGCAGGAAGGCTCTGCAGAGGGATTTGGAGAGGCTGGAACGATGACTGAGCCAAATGTATGAGGTTCAACAAGGCCGAGTGCCAGGTCTTGACCTCAGGCAGCACTACAGGCTGGGGCAGAGTGGCTGGAAAGCTGCCAGTGGAAAAGGGCCTGGGGGTGCTGATTGACAGTGGCTGAGCTGAGCCAGTGTGCGCCCAGGTGGCCAAGGAGGCCAATGGCATCCTGGCCTGTGCCAGGAACAGTGTGGCCAGCATGAGCAGGACAGGGATTGTCCCCCTGTAGTCAGCACTGCTGAGGCTGCACCTCAAACCCCCTCAGGACAACAAAGACATTGAGGTGTTGGAGCAAGTTCAAAGAAACACAACAAAGCTGGTGAAGGGTCTGGAGCAGAAGTCCTGTGAGGAGCAGCTGAGGGAGCTGAGGATGCTCAGCCTGGAGAAAAGGAGGCTCAAGGGAGACCTTATCACTCTACAACTGCCTGAAAGGAGGCTGTGCCCAGGTGGGGGTCAGCCTCTCCTCCCAGGTAACAAGCAACAGGATGAGAGGAAATGGCCTCAAGTTGCACAAGGGAAGGTTTGGATTAGATATCAGGAAAAATGTCTTCACTGAAAGGTTTGTCAAACGTTGGCACAAGCTGCACAGGAATGATTCTATGATTTTAAACTCAAATCCTCATAAAAATAGCTTGCAAATATAGCACTTTGATAATGAGCTTGGGCTTGTATTATCTAGAAAACAAATTAGAAAATGGTACAGAAATTGCCCGATGGGGCCATATAAATGACTTTAAGCTCTCTGAGGCAGACTGTTACTTCCTCTGTTTTTGCCTTAAATGCAGGGTCATGTGGCCTCGATCAGGGGCCTTTTGGTGCTACTATGATCTAAGAGTTAAGTATTAATAGCTTCCAACAGCAGGGAGTTTTAAACCATGCTATACTATCTGTTGTACTAAGAAAGGCCAGTGCAGTTAGCTTTATTTATGTCAGGAAGGACTTAACATGATTGAAAAGGCACTGATCTGGGTGGGGAATGAGATGAGGATACTCTGGCAGTGAACTTTCTCTGCTACATCTAGTGGTAAGATGTACTCCTCTTTACCTCTCATTAGTGACTCCAGACTTTCTTTCATCATTTTCCACACAGAAAGATCAAGCAACTATGTAAATTCTTTACATTTGACTATTGTTTAATGTATGTTTTATTTTATGGTTTTTAATATATTACCGGTAAACAAGCACTACTGTTTGGCCAAATGTTATGTTTTGTCTAGGGTTACTTAAGTCTCAGTTATTTGTGGAATGTGCCTATATTCCTTTGGGCAGTCAGTGCATGACTCACAATTATTTAATATCTTTTTGGGAAAAAATATCTCAGATCACTTTTATGCATCTTTTACATAGCTGTTAAATATTATAGGACATACATACTCACTTTAACACCACAACATCTGCAATTGTGGTTGAAAGTAAAAGATTCTCTCTATAGCAACCAGTCCACGTTTAGTTTTTCGTTTTAAAATACCAAGAGCAGATTTTGCTCTCAGATCCTCAGTAGTTTTGGTTTTTTTCTGATTTTCTTTTTTCTTGAGAGTGAATAAAGTCCTGATACTTTTCCACTACACGTGTCTCAATCTTATTTTGGCAGCTTTCTGAAACAAATGGTTTGCTGATTATTCTCTAAATCAAAAATGTATTAATGGATCTTCAGAAGGGGATGTGCTTTGAATGAATCTGGACAGAATTAGTGACGATGAAATGTTTACTGCAGTACATTCTTTCTGCAAAGCCTTTAGAACTAATTCCAAATGCATACACGACTGCGGACTTTTAATTGGATAATTCTTGCCTGTTGACTTTCTTCCAGCTTCATCCTGTAAGGCAATGTGTGTCAAGATTTCAGAGTCACTTGCATATCTGTGTATCCCTATTTTTCATCCATATGTGTAAACAACTATTTGCCCATGCAAAATGGGTCCTTAGATGTGCAAATACTTGATCTTCTTGCATAAATATTTTTTGTAAGCAGATCTGTTTACAGGAATGACTACATAAAATACAGATATGTTTGAAATTAAATGAAATACAATTAAGTACAGATCTATTTACATGAATGACTACGTACACAAAAAAGGAGGGCCTTTAACTCTGAGACTGGGGACTTCTGTCTCATACCACTGTATTTCTTTTTGTCTGTGAAACTACCTCACTAATAAAGTAGTTTTAGCAGTGAACCCAGCAAATGCACTGATAAAACATCTATGCGCATGTTTAATTTTAGCGAAGCTTAAGCAAGGTTAAGCACATGAGTCAGTGCTTTTCTGAATTGGACTAGCATTTAGATCCAGAGCTCCATGTTTTTCCATGCTTCCTGATTTCCTACACTGCAAGAGAACAAAATTTCAGTGGAAATGGTTTATAAAGGATGCAGCATTAGGTGTTGTCAGATATATTTTATAGCCAGATTCCTTATGTAGTTGAAGTTGATCTGAGTAAGAGCTGAGAAATTTAAACACATGCCATGCACTGTATCTAGCATTTCCATAGTTATTAAGGAAATGGTGATCCTATTGATCTGCACATTAGCTTGCAGTTCTCCAAAAATTAAGTCTGTGACATTTACTTCTCTAGAAAAATTTGTGCATTGGCCTTTGCATGTTATTTGACAGCACAAATACTTATGTTTAATTTAACTGACCAGCCCATTAAGTGGGAATCACATTAATCATGAATAATCAATGTTCAGCTGGTGGTCCAGGGTCTGAAGAACATTACATTTGTCCTCATTTCAAACTGGGATAGATAGTTATTGTAAAGCAATATTGCAGACGATTAGTTACCCAGTGTTGTTTTGGTGGAAGCCTAGCCCTGAGCAGGGGACTGAGAAACTATGTTTCTCTGGTATTAAGGTGTCAGAAGGGAACTTGCACTCCTGTCTTTCACATAGGTTAGTAGTGCACAAGAAGATTGCTCTAGAAGTCTTTGGGAAATAGGGGAAGTGTGCAGTGCGAGGGAGGGAGAGTCCCTGGGTCGCTGTGACTGCTTCAGCTGGCTTTCAGGTATGGTGTAAAAAGGGTAGGGCAAGCCTCTGCCTTTTGTCATCCACACTATGGTTCTCTTCCAAGCTTTTTGTTTTTGTGTCTCTGCTTCCCATCCCCCACTCTTCTTTGTATTATCATTACAAGATGAATGTGGAAATTCAAGATCTTGGCCCTGGAGCCTGCAATTTGTTGGCTGTACTGGACCAGGCAGGGCTGAAGATATTTCACATACTTAGAAAGAACCAAGAATTCCTGAATGATTTTATAATTTGTGATGGTGATTTTAATGGCACTTAAAATTAGAAGTAAGTCTCACGACACTGTTCCATAAGAAAAACACAATACTTCTGGTTAGAAATATTCTAATTTTCCATTTACATGACAAGTTTATGCCTGTTTTTAAATCAAGTTTTCTCCTTTGCCCCACCCTCCATATTTTTGCTGATTCATATGTGATTACTGCTAACTTAATAATAGATAGATTAATTTAATTGTACTTCAGATACAGTCTTCATCTCATTTATAGATATGTACAGTATGCACAGCCTTTAAAAAGTATAACTTTTTGTACAAATTTAGTTAGATTTGGTTTCTTTTGCAAATATTTTCTTTCAGTTCTGACTTGGCAAAACTTCTGTGCTTTTGGCCCACTTTTTAAAAAAGGTGCAAATTTTTCTGTGCTAAATGGTTTAATTCCCTGTCCACTTCCAAAATACTGCTTAGTGAAAACCATCCACAAAGACAAAGTCTGTTGTTTAGCAGCAGCCTTTAAGATAGCAAAGATCAGCTTCCATGCGGACAGAGCCTTCGGATCAAACGGGAGGAACGGGCTAAGAGATTGTATGACTGTGAACAGATGAAATCATGTGACGGGCTTTATTGCTGGTGAAATCTGTTTCCACTTGCTGCCACCCACTAATTTGACAATAGATTGCATCATGTGGTTGCAGCAACTGAGATGACTTGCAACCATTTTAAAACACTTTCCTTAAAGGGGAAAACACCCTACTAAAGCAGCGGAACAGGGAGGCAGTGTTGTGAGCACATTTAAAATTTCAGATAAATGCAGTTATGTTTGCTGCAGTATATTAAATTTAACATAACCCAAGTATTCGGTGAAGAGCTATGTATTAGCCAAAATTTGTTTATTGAGAGATTTTTCTTAGTGGACAAAAACAGCTAGGAGGTTTGTTAACAGTAATTTAGCTCATCCTAGAATTGCAATTACCACCTAAGTGCTGTATGGGAAACACACAACATTTTTCAAAGCAGAAAATAAATAATAATGAACCCTTAGCTTAAAAATGCAATTCTCTCTGTGTTCTTTTCTTGTAAAGAAAAATCTACATTTCAAAGGAATATTTTCTTACATATGGAAATGCTTATTTTCTAGCTACTGAAGATCTGCCAGGAAATATTAGAGAATATCATGTTTAGAGTTTTAGAAGGCAAATTGCTTCTGCATACGCTGTATCTAGCAGACAGCTTTATGGTGCTCTTTACCTGTCTGTCATAACATCATCAGTTTTTCCAAAGTACCTGAAGCCTTTGAAAGTTAAGGAGTGTAGCAGTATACCTTCACATGACACATGTATTTAGCAATGCTAATCTGATTAGCAAGTAGATACAAACTACAGTTTTACATGCTTTAAACCCAATTATTAAATGTTCCTTGATGGAGGACAAAAACAACTTTGAAAGTTAAAACCGGCTTCAGTGTAAGAAGATGAATTTTAAAGAGCACTAATCAAAGAACACTTATCATGGCTGTGCAGCTTTAAAAATGAGTTTCAGATGGACTTTATTGTCTTGATTTATATCTTAGGGAAGCAAGGGGAGCCACCTTAGCTGTGGAAGATTTGGCTTTTTAGATATAAACACTGACTTTAAAACATCTCAGCAGCGTTTTCAGATTGTCACAGTGAGCAGAAACATCCATGTTGTCAGCCAGATGGGAAATTTCATATGCGTTTCTTAAACCAGTTAATTTTCTTCTTCAGTGCAGAGAAGCCAAGAGCTAATGCTGAGGTCTGGGACATACTTTCAATTGCTTTTTGTGTCAAATTCCATGCACCCAGAAAGCCTTACTCTTTCATTTCTTTGTTTGGTCTTATTTTAGAGAGAAACCAGTGCATTTCTGGCAGTTTATTCTCAATCTGGCTTAAACCATTCTAGTATTCCAACAGAAAAAAAATAATTCTTTGAAACCGTCAGAATAATTCGAAAAACTGATTCAGAAATAAAAATGGAGTTCTCCTTCTCCTTAGATTCCATATTGAGACAAATTTTAACTGTTTGAGTAAGAGCTGCAGAAATGCCCTGTGGTCCTTGAGGAAGTTTTCATCCTCACTGCATTTACCACTTATTTGGTCTACCCCTTGTTTTAACAAATCACACAAGACAAATATTCTAGTACCTCTGTCTGTTTGGTGTTTGGTTTCTTTCCTTACCGAAGTACATTTTTTTACTTGCTTTTTCTTCACTTCACGTTGCAGAGTCAAGATCAGTTTTATTTATTGGGTCAGCATAATGCTAATAAATCTCTGCTGTTGGTTACTGCTTAATGCCTGCAAGAGAGCAAGCCCAGCCCCCCTGCCCCTGCATCTGCTAACCAGGGAGGGGTAGCCATCCTGGGGAGATCTCCTGAAGGCAGCCATGGCCCAGGGCAGCTTTTCAGAGAAGGAGGAAAATTAATTCAGACCCAAAGCTTTTTGAGGATATGGTTCTTGCAGGCAGGGGTGAGGAGTCAAGGGAAGCACCAAGTGGGATTTGAAAACGAAGCACATCGAAACTGTTCCTTGGGAGTGCAGCCATTGTAATGCACTTGGTGTTCACACTCAAATTTTAAAAGCAGATTTTGGCAAAGTTCAGAACAACAAAATTTCTGGATACTTAATGGTTACAAAAGCACATTTTTGAAAAGCAGCAATAGAGGAAGACCATCACAGGTTCAGAAATTATGAGAAAACCTTAAAAACATCCAGGTTTTATATTTTAATCAATACAACCAGAAATCTTCCAAACAAAAACAACTTCCCCCCCCCCAAACTGCTATTTCTACATGATGTCATAAGTGGGTTTTGAGCAGATGGAATGCAATTGCAAGGGTAAAGAAAACATGGGATTTCCTACTCCACGTGACATTACTTGTGTTCACAAAGAGGAACTGTGGCCATCTTACAGAAATGTCACCACACCAAATGCATTTAAGCAGTGATCGACAGCTTGGTGATACCTTTACCTGCAGTGCACCACGTCGTGTGCTTCTGCACTGCTACCAGTTTTAGTGCTAATGATTAGAAGGTATGTAATTCAAAGCAATACCAGCATTAACCTTGCTCAGCTTGGCATCCAGACAATGGAGGAAAATAAGGTGTAGGTTTGAGTCTGGTGAAAGACTCACGCAAAACTAGAGAACAAAACAACATACTAATCCCCCTTTTAATGAATATAGTGTTCAAATGATTGATAAAGAAATAAAGATTTTTCCTATTCTATCATGAGATCCCCATGCACAGGTTAAACAGGGCAGCTGACCAAGAGATGACCATGATTCAGTTTTATTGAGGGTGGGCTAACCTCAAAAGATGCAGCAGGTCTTTTCAGTTCACAGAGGGATAAAATTACCTATATGCTTATGCAACCTCTATTCAAACCTCCTGCAAGCCAACAGAACTTCCACTCATGCTTATAAAGCTAGCTATGTGTAGAAGGATTTTTAGGACCAGAACTTAAGTTTGCCCCGGTTCCTAAGCTGGAAATAACATAAATTTTATCCCAAGTAACACCAGAATCAAAGTGGATTTGGGTAAAAAAAAAGTAATCATGAAAAAAAGGGAATTATGTTTTCAAATCACCACAAAAATTCTTGTAAGAGAAACTTTGGAGATTCTTTTGCAGTGTAAAAATGTGTTGCCTTTATTAACTATCAATTGTTTTCATGATGAATGCAGCAATGTGAACCTCATGTCTATTTTTTTGCTAAGTTTTTTATCCTTTACAGATCTTTCTACTCAATAGTCCTATAAGATTCAGCACTGTTGCTACAGTAGTTCAAAGATGTGTATAGAGCCTGAAGATGTTGGCTTGGATCTCTACTGGAATGTGCATATGGCCTTGTGATTGTGTCTCTTCTCAAAAATTTATTCAGTTGTTAACTTTGCAGTTGGTTTTATTCAGTTTTTAACTTTGCAGTTGGTTTGTTTCACTTTTGCCTTTTTGAGGCGCATGTCATCCTTCTGACATGTCAGATAGGTGCTGCAGCCTTCCCCTCCCACTGTCTATGCATGGAGCTCCCATGGAGACAGCTCTGGCAAGTATTCTTTGGCATCATGAGGAAACCTTGTTCCTCTCAAGGATTGCAGGGCCTTTGGGTCAGGTCCCACAAATCCTTTCATTCAGAATCCTAATTCAACCAGACCTGAAACCCTACATAGCATAAACTGTACCTTTACTTAGGAAAGGATTGGTGAAACCTTTTCTGTTTTGGAGACAGAGACACAGGTCCCCTTGCTCATGTGGCACTGACAAAAAGAGGGTGATCCAGGCAGGATCTGGCATTCAGCAGCTGCTGCAGGTATCCAGTGCCCAGCTGCACGGGAGTGAGGAGCCCTTCTGAGGTGCTGAGGAGAGCCCCACACAGTCTATGGTGCAAGCATGGGTCCATCATCTAAGGGCGGGATTTTGAGCTGTGGGAAGCAGCATTCCCAGAACTGGGTGCTGGACGCGGCCCAGCCTCCTTGTCTCACAGCAGCTCGAAAGGCTCAGGTGCCAGAGCAGGGCAGTGAGGTGAGGAAGGTTGCAACTCTTCTCAGTTATTGACAATCTGTTTGGTCTGAGGAAAAAGTACAGAAAAAGTTGACATCACTGAGACACCCAAGACCTTTAAGACAGCTTTGTTTCAGGGAACTGAAAGGACTGAAAGTCACTGACTGATTCAGTGAACTGTTCTGTGGTAAGAATTTAGGAGTTACTTTGATTTTTTTTTTCTTTTTCATTTCACCTTTTGAGCAGTCAGACAGAAATGGCACTGATGAATCATTAGGGTATTTCGCTCATTAATCTGGGAAGCTGCATGACTTATTGAAAAGTCAAAAAAAGATGTTTTATCTTTGTCAGTATCTACAGATGTTTAGATGCTGTTGCCGTGCTGCTCAGCCTCTGTACAAAAGACTCTCACTTCTGACTCATAAGGACGTGGACTGTAATGAAGAATGATTCTCTGTGCTAATGAGAGGCAGTAGAAGAAAGTATGGCAGCCGGACAAAAAAGATTATGGAAATTACATTTTTAGGTTAGATGTTAAGTGGGCTCTAAAGTTTTAAGCTTATGACTGCCGAATGTTTAACAAAACGGTTCTGAGTGTTTATAAAGGAGACAAATTCCATCAGGTGGAAGAAGAAGGATCTAGGAAATACAAGTGCAAAGGCACTTGCCCAAACCTCCCCAAGTCCTGTGTGGATGGTGGGAATGAGAAGAGCTGGACAGCAGGAGACTCTTTCCTAGAGTGTAGACTGTGACCAATAATAACTTAAGAACTTTTATTAATCTTATTGAAGAGCTGCATATTCACAGAACTGTTCTTTATTTTCTTCTTCTTGTTCATTTTATCTCTTACTTCTTATTTCTCAATTTTAAGTGGAGAAACCCCCACCTATGTACCAAAGTGAAACTCCATTTTTCAACAAACTTATTTTTTAAAAATGGGAAAATTCTAGTTGCTCTGATCTGCATCAGAGGTCATTGCAATTATTCCTAATACTCCTCATCATTCACCAGTGGTGCATGAAAAGGACAGTTTTGCAGTTTACGCTATCATTCTTAGCAGAAAGTATAAGATGCTGAAGCCTGGAAGATACTAGGAAGAAGAAATTGTCTACAAAGCATAATGACTGATGTACATCATTGTTTGCAAACTTTTATTCAGTATGTTGAAGGAGTTCAACTGGCTTTGGAGAAGCTGGATAACATCTTAGTTAATTTACTGATCATGTAATTCACTTTATTTCCATTTCTTCCCTTAAAATCTCATGAATTCTCTTTCAAACCCTGAGTACCATGAGGCTTGAAAAGTGCCATCAAATACATTTGCAGTGGTAGTTCCTCTTCTTCCTTCCTTGTTTGCTTCAACATTTTTTAATATATTTTTAAGGGTCTACATAGTGGTTTTGTGTTTTTTTTTTTATTTTACTGATTTGGGAAAATACTCAAGTTCAAATTACTGTGCATGGATGATTCCTTTGAACTCACATTTGGAAACCACACTGGGGCTTTCAAAGCCAAACTGATCATGACTATCCCAAATCTTCAAGCTGAAAAGTACAGCCAGTGAAGTGCTGCAAAAGCAACAGTGTAATTGTAGTTTTTTTAATGCAAAACTGCTTGTAAATGTCTACACAGGAGTGACTATACAAGCGTGATAGTGGTGGCCTTGTATTGTTGGAAGAACTGGTCTAACCTGACTAACAGAAGTTCAG
This sequence comes from Vireo altiloquus, assembly GCA_013396875.1. NCBI lineage: Eukaryota > Metazoa > Chordata > Aves > Passeriformes > Vireonidae > Vireo > Vireo altiloquus. The sequence goes on along the minus strand of VZRF01013004.1, from coordinate 674,706 downwards.
GATTTTATCTGGATCTTTATCAATATAAAGTGTGGATGAAGGGATGACCTATAACATTTTGTAGTTTAAACAAAAAAAAAATTCTCTCTTCTGTGTCTGCAAGATTGTGTTTCTATAAAATAACCATGTTTACCTGTCTTGAAGATTATCACATTGAAAGGTATGATTTGTTCAGAGAGCACTGTAATGGGGCCAGATAGGTACCATCCATAAACAGAGACTTGATTTTAAAAACATTTTTTTACTGAGAAGTAATGACTGCTCAGTTTACTGTTTCCAGCAGCTCCAAACAGCTGGCATTGCTTCAATTACAGTGAGCAGAACTTCCTTTCTGTTATGAGGCAAAAGAGCTGTCATATTTTTCTATAAAGAAAAAGAAGATGGGTAAGATATTATTATTATTTGCAAGAGTATGAGAAAGGGCAGGTTACCAACCTTGAGATGGTACAGACCTCACTCTTACCATTTATGAGGTTACCTGCACAAAGCCTTGCTCAAATCAATGGGCTTGAAAAAAGGAGTAAAATCACTGCAAGTCTGGTTACATTTTGGGCTCTGTTGATTAAGAGAGCTGTAATGTACATTTGATTAAATGGTGCATTACAGCCTCAAAGCTCAGGAAAACCACTAAGTCATCATCCTATCTGTCATTCCTGGGCTGCTTTGAACCCAAGCGTGCCCTGCTTACATGAATTAGAGTTGATAGAAAGGACTGACCCGATTTATGAGGGACATGCAACCCACAATATAGAGAATACAGAGTACTGCAACCACTCCCTCTTCTGTCTCAACATGCCCATTTCCTACTCATTCTGTGGGCTGTGGAAACAGTAGCTTCTACACCAGTTATAAAGCTGGTTGAAAATGTGAGCTGTGAAAAGAGATGTGCAGATAAACCATTTCTTGGCTTTTCCTTTAACTAGGAGAATTGTCTCACCTGGGATTTTCCTCTACGGACAACTCCTGTACCCATTTCAGGCAGCACACAGAAGCCTTGCCAGATCATATTGTTTTTCCTAGGAAATGTCAGTGTTAACTATAAATAATGACAATAGCATGCCATGATAGCTACTAACCTGCTAAAAGTAGGATTTCTTAATGTTAAATTAAAATTTAAAAGAATAACCAGGAACCAAGATGCAGTTTCATTACGTTTGCTTGAACTTTCCTTAATGTCCCAATTCAGCAGTGAGTTCTTTTGATGAATGACAAATTAATCACCATGTTACAAAAATATTACCATGAGAATCCCACAGCAAGTAAATCTTTTCTTGCAGGATATTTTTCCTGTGATGCACTGTACCATTTTTTCCTAACACATACCTGTTACACACCTGAGAAGTGTATAATTCCTAAAGAAGGTTGTACCATTATTTACAAATTAAAAATATGCATTAGTTGAAAGCAGCATCTGAGACTAGAAATAACTTAAGCACTGACAATTTCTAAGAGGTTATCTCAACACCTATTTTTCTGTTACTAATGAAAAAGTCTTGTTGTTACCATAGAAACTAGCATATCTCTACCTACACTTCTCAAAGAAACACACCAATATACTAATTTTTGTGTGTGTATATGCGTCCCACCAAGTGCTTGGAAGTCATCCTGAATCCTGTTAATAAGTGGGGAGAGAAATGAAGCAGCATTAAGTGACAGTTTATCGACATCAAGCCTGAAAATCAAACTGATAGAGAAACCTCACCAGACAAAATTGTTCCACAGTTCAGGCAAAGGTCCCTATCCTGCCAGCTACTTCGTGTTTCCCAAATCCCCTGCACCCATGAAGTTGCTTTGGGTTGGGATCAATCTATCCTTGCAATGAACATTTCAAAAGATAACAGTAAAGAAGGAAAGGTTTGGGGTTTTTTTCCCAGAAATACTCATTAGAAAGAAATTTACATTTGCTATTAACAGATCAGATCAAAAATTCACATCACGGTTTTTAATTTTATGCACAAACATCAGAGTAGTAAATTTTTCTTTATTTCCTTTTTGATACATTTTCCACCTTCATTAGAGAAAAGTTAATCCATCACAACCACCCTGTGCTCTGGAAGAAAATTATTTTAGTGGGCAAAAGTGAGACAGTTAATTCAGGTCCCTATTTAATTTTTATTAATTCTATAGTTCTGCTTGTCACTTGGATACCATCTTGATTGAAGGGAGAATGCTCAGGTTGTTGCTATGTAGAGTGCAAAGGAAAACATTTACAGCAGAACCATCAAGTAAATAAATACAGTTACAGCTTTAAATATACGTTTGTTTCTTTTTTGTCTCTTACTTTTTAAAACATGTAATATAGCCTCTATATTTTTTGGCTCTCCACGTGCTATTTGCATGATCCCCAGATTCTGTTCTATAAAGTGCTGGGTTGCTTATGTCAATTTAAACATTTTTTGATGAGACAAAAGAAAGAGAAGTTTTATTTTGAAGGCTTACTTCTTCATATATTGAACCAATGAAGCACGATTATGGCTAGAGTTGGATTATAGTGTGGACTCAGTAAACTTTAGGGATTTTAATAAGCTCTAATTTTCAAGGATAACTAAAAATTGCATTGCAGCATAAAACCCACTCAGCAACAAATGTGTCTGGGTATTACAAATAGATTTTTATTTGTGAATATAAGCATATAAATAAATAACTTAACCATATGAAATTCATAAATTTCTCTTCCTCATTAGCTTACAGAGGAATTGCATGTTATAGTTTGCTGAGAAATGCAATATTGACCACGTAAAAACTAGACTGACAGGGAAGGAAAAATCATTTGGAAAAGCTTTTCAGTTGGAGTTTTGTGGAAACTGTAGGGGTAGAGATCTGAACGCAACCTTTTTCATCTGTACTTGCAATGAAAGAGGGAAAAATATTGCTCTCAAATGCTGCCTGCATGACCTTGGTGTGTCTGTACATAAAGCCCCCAAGGATATGCAAGTAGTTAAGTATCATAGAATTCTGCAACTACAAAAATGGATTTATATGAAGTTACCAAGGAAATCCAGTTGAGTTCTGCAGCTCCAGAACACAATTGAATTTGAGTTTGGTATTTTCTTTGTTTTTCTTGCAAAGTCTTGTACTCCTTGAGAATAATGGAAAGGAGGGAAGGATGTGAAATGGATGAGAATAGGGATGCACGAGACTTACTAATCTCCAAGTGAGAGCTTTAAATTATTTTTTTTGCTTAGGTAAAAGCTGAGAACAACCTGACAGGCCAACAAAACTAACAAAAGGTCTTGGTCTTACTGTGGTACGTGTTGGAGCACCTCACACACTCACCTACTTTCCTAGGATACTCTTAGGGTTCACAACTGTGAATGAACTGCCACGAGGGAGTGGAAAGGTTTTCTATATTCTAAAGCTAACTGAAATCTCAAATGCTGTCTCCTTCTTGGATTTAGGATGCAGTCTGCAGCCTGCAGCTTCACACTGCTGAATGAGGAGCAGTCAAAACTTAAAGCTCTCCAAGGTTTATGTACCTGAACTCCAGAAGGTGACCACAGCTGCCTTCAGTGCACTACAGGACTTACTCAGGGAACAGGAAACTGAGTTTTACGTCAGACAGTGCTTGAATTCACAACACTCCTCATAAGGAATGTTTTGAACCATCAAGCTGAAGATAACAACTGAACTAGTTTCCATGTTATCATAAGGCAAGGATTTTGACTTGGATGTTTTTTGAGTCATTTTAGAATGGCCAATTAAATAAAAGTAGTATGAATCTAAGCATTTTAATGTTGATGAGTTGGTAGCATTTGCAGAAAAACATTAATTAGATTTTTTTCAGGTTCACATGTGAGTATAGGTTTCACAATGTAGCAATTTGGCTGAAATTTTGGACTCAAAAACTTTCCCAAACACAAACTTACATCCAGTGGAAACACTCAGGTTACACCTTATTTCATGCTTCAACCATGCAAAACCATTAAGTCTGCTATAGTATTTCAGCACAAACCCATAAATCACCTTGAGAGTAGTTGAAAGGCCACAGAATTAGTGACCCTACTCTAAGTTTTGAGTTCACAGCAAAACTGCAAACCAATTAGCTTTCATCTTAGACTTTTTGTGCAGGTTTCTTCAGACGTTAGCCCTGTTCTTTAACTATATCCCTGTATCTTCCAATATTTAAGAGAAAAAGCTTTGAGTAAACAAAAGCCACAAATAGAAAATAGGCATACACTATCGAAAAGGGCTGTTTGTGATCTGTCAGAAGGTGATTACCTAAAATTAAACTAGGAATCCCAGGCTTGTACTATAATTTAGGACATCTCAGTATGAGAAATGAGTGAATAATTTTCAAGAGAATTGTATTTTCTCTTTCAGGGAGTGTCTTGAGTGATTGAATACAGGAGAAGTAGAAACACTCTGGAAACACCCCAGTATGTTCCACCAGCAACATCACAAGGCAGTCAGGTCAGAGAATAGCTCACTTGGGTGTAGAAGAACTGACTTGTATTTTGAGCAGCTGAAGATCAATTTCAGCATGTTTGTCTCTGGGGATTGCATTTTTAGCATGTTAGAATACATTACTCTGAGTGTACGTGCAATTCAAATATGAGTCACGTTTGTTTCAATACATATATGCCATCTTCATGTCACGTGAGCAGCAGCAAACAGGGAAAAAATGCATTTTTGCATATGTGTGTGTTTGAACATTGTTTAGACATCCTCAGAAATGGAGTATAAAAGTCTCCAAAATATTCTGTTCTACCCCACAAGGAACAGATTAGAGTTGTTAACTGAATCTGTTCACAGTGAAAACATACACTGTGGATGCCCAGTTGTAAAGAGAGAAAGCCTGATTCATTCCTGTTAAACAGAGATGTGGAAGAAATCCATGTTGCTGTCCATGTGTGGGTAACAACCATTCCCTTATCCTAGCCATCTTGTACTTTGACTGATGGGAATAATACATTTTAAGCATGTTGTAGTGCCAGATTGTTGTGGCATAATCAAGTCCCTAAAATTATATGCAAATTTTTGAAGCTGAAGGCAGACGACCCTGTTTTTACAAGGTTGAACCAGGTAGGGAAAGATTCTTCCAGTCAAGCAGTATTTGCCTTAACTAAAAAAAAAATTACTGTTTGCTTAATTTTTTTTGCATTAAACCAAAGGCAAATTGTTGTTAACAGATGCTGGTTGGCTGCAGGATGGCGGCTTGAGAGCGTGTTAGTAAATATTCTTGACAACAAACTTTTTTAACATAGTCAAGAGAAACCTTTAGTGCAGCCAAAATATCTGCAGAATTCCCTCAACATGCTCAGATGTAAGTCATCTTCTGTTTCTTTACAAGCGAAGAAACCACACAGTAAAAAAAGCTAAGCGAAAAAACCTGCAAAAAAATCCTTCACACTGTGCATTTGACTAAATAATGTAGTTTTCTCCATAAGGTTCAACACTGCAAAACTGTTGCATATTTCATAATTGCTATGTATTTCATACATTTTATTTAGTTGCATAAGATGAATCAAACATATCAGCAAACCCTTCTATAGGATAGTTAACAAAAATAAATGAACCTGTTATGATTTGAATGGATTATACCTGCCTTTTGTGTTGTACTGGCACACCAATTGCTTATCTGGAGAGAGAAATTATTTGCCATCATGCACATAATAATAGTGTCTGAATCATGCTCTATAGCTACTATAAAACACTATGACCTTGATTTTGGGCGTGGGCTTTATCTTGGGAGTAGTCCCACAGAAATTGAGGAAAACATGAGAAAAGATAGGCTAGTCTGTACAGCGCCCATGTAAATTAAATTAATCTTTTCAGACTTGTGAGAAACTCTGAATTTCATAGCAATTAACTTAAGCATTACCAACACTATGTCTATATGTTCAGATATGCATTTAAAAGACTTTCTTGTAGCAGAACATTATATGTCTTCAATGTGTGTCCACTGATATCTTAGCTGGAGATTTTAGAAAATGCCACTGGCTCTCCTTGGGATTTGCATTCCTAAATTTTAGAGTACAGACTGATTTTAGAGTACAGACTTGAGAATCATAATCTTTTAATTGAAGATAGGAATTAAAATTTCCAGCTTACCTACTTGCTCCTAAATATGTGTCGGAAGGCGTCTGCACCTTTTCCATATATAGTTGAGTAATCTAAAGTTTGCAATCAAGGGCTTAAAAAATTATCTGTATTGCTAATGCTTTTAAGACATGAAAACAGTGTCTGTACTATTGTACAGAAGGCTATCTGATCAGTGGAGTGTTGAAAATTTGTGCGTAGCACTAAATTTCTCAGGAAGTCTATCCAAGGTAAAGGGAACAAATAACGCAGTGTGATGAGTCACTAACAAATGTTTTAGCAGAGGTGAAACTGCATTATGCCAGCATTTTGTTAGGAAGAGCAGTGCATCTTCATTTTGTGCTTATTCTGCAATGTTAGTGGAAAAATATTTCCACTACAGGGGCAGTGAGCATATGTAATGCAAACATTTTGACAGTGAATGTAAACAGCTTCCCTGCATTTTAAACCATTAAATCAAGGACACAAATTTCCATGGTTTTGCAGATTGCAATCTTCGCTGACTATAGAGAAGATGGTGTTGCATCTGTTTTGTGTTTATAATTGCATGCTATGTTGTGCTGCTGTGACTGAATTTTAATAAACACGGGGGTTATTAATTGTTATGGACGTTGGGGTCTCACTTGTAACTATGCTGCAGAGATCCAATAATACATTACAGAAAAAATGTTCTTAAAGAAATAAACAGTGATTGGGATGACTCAAATACTCGCTTGCTCATCTGATAGAAAAGTACGACAGCCTGCCCCCATTTGATTTCTGACTTCTTGCATTCCAATTTCAGTCAGATGACTTAAACTCTATATTTTTGGCTTCGTGCATGAACAGGAGCCTCAGGGGAGTACTCTCCATCAGACTGCTCTATCTAGGTTTCTGTCACTGCTTCTGTCATTGGAGAGCATCTAGGGTCTCTCGGAAAATGCTTTCCCCAGCTCACTTCTCCATCCCTCCACCCTGTCCCAAAATAGTTTTGCAGGGAAAATGAAAGTCTTCTTGAGCCAAAACAGAAAGCACGTGTCAGGATGGACCCTGCATGCCAGGGAACAGTGCCCCAGGGAAAGTAATAGCCACAGACTTGTGGGTCAGGAGAAGAAAAAGCTAAAAACTGAGTTTCCAACAACAGAGCAAATGATTTGTAAAAGAGGTAATTTGACTCTCTTGGCTTAAAGGAAAAGTTTTCTTTTCTAATAAATTATTTCTCCCTCTGGTTAGTAAATCATTTCCCCTTCCTAATATACTTAATTTGCTATTCCCTTTAATTATTGCTTGTCCAGGTGGATCTTAAAGGCTCCTACTTAAAAGGAGTCTAACCTAAACCTGGCAACAAGCCATTCCCTGCCAGATCATTAACTGAAAGACAATCATACTCTGTCTTGCCTTATAATAATACAGACAGGGTTCAAAATGCTGCAGTAAGTGTTTTTCTCAAGGCAATATCTTGCATTAATAGGAAAGAGTATGGTGGGGGTTGTGTCAGGCCCATCAGACCCTTCTTGAATTAAATGACATTATATTAGTATGAGAGTTTGTGTCCCTTAGATAATGTAGTTTCATAGAGTTGCAGAGTACGGTATTTCTTAGAGGAAAATTGCCTTTGCACTGTCATTACCTGACTTTAACACTAACCTGTTACAATATAGTATTGTAACTCACTTCCCATGGGAAGAAAAAAAATTAGGAACATAGTTTTACGGAAAGAAAGAAGGGGTTTTTCCATCCTGAGCCTAAAAGTATTGAGCTGTGTTTATCTTAAAGCCCTGCTTCTATCTCAGTATATGTCTAGCAAACTTCTACACTGGGTTCTATTTCTAAATCAGCTGTGCAGCACTGCAGAACATCTACTGTATTCTTTGACTTGCAGCTGTCTCATCCTGGTATATTAAAGTAATTTCCAGTAGCATATGATATGTTCCATGGATCTTTGTACCTGGTGGAAGGAAATGGGAGAGAAGGGTAAAGAGAAAAAGAACAACCAGAGGGAAACAACTCTTACCTCTTTCTGATGTGGTTTGCAAACTGAGACACCTCAAAGTCCCAAGGTTGCCTGATCCATCTGTGCACTACATTTCCCACAAAAAACCAACTGACTCTGTCTGCTGTGAAACACCTAATATGTCTACAGCTTTTATAACATGCTCCTCCTCAATGCATTTAATCTTCACGGGAAGACAGCCATTCTATCTCCCTTCTGTCCTGAAAATGTGTTTGGGAACTCAAGTTTGAGAGATCCCAGCATGCTGATTCCCAGAGAGACATCAAAGGAGCAGCAGTGGTGCAGTGGGAGCTCCCAGCCCAGGAGACTGTTTGGTACTCTTAGGCACAGACTGCAGAATGACTCTGCATTTTAAAAGACCAATTATCAATTGTCAGAAGAGAGGTATGAAGGCTAAGGTGTCTTGCAAGATGCATTTGGAGCCATTCTGATTAGGCCAGTGCCTCAGGAGCCTGCACTCCTAAACAACAATTTTTCAGACAGACAAAGCAGCTGGTCAGTGTTTTGGAACACCATTGATCCACCAGTGAAGAAAGGAGAAAGCACCCCAGTGCTGCGCTTCCTCTGTGCCATGCCAGCCTTGTGGTGGCAGAGGAAGGGGACTGCTGGGTGACATTGCTAAGGGCCACATTCCTATTTGTGCCCTATCAGATTAGGATCAGTTTTACAAACTGCAAGGCTGCGCTCTATCTGCTGTGCCATGTCCAGGGAATCCTTAAATTTTTTGATTCTTACAGCACAGGAAGAATATTACTAATTAGTCACAGTGCAAAAGAATAGCTGGTTGAGCACATGCTTGAGTTAGAAAAAGGAACATGGGAAGCTTTCCTTTTATGAATGTTTATTAGGATCCTCTACTTCTCTTGCATTTAGGTACATAGTTTTAGAAGAACAGCATTTTGGTTAATTTTTATGGTAAGTATATAATTTTGTCTGCCTGTCTTTACTAATTCAGACTCTTTTGAAATACCAGCTAACCAGCCTCAGGTAGAAGTTCCTTTATTCACCAGATTTAATGATATTAAGCTTGCCTTCTACTCTTATTTTTTATTCCAACCTTCAAATCCTTCATGTGAATGAGATTTAAATTTAACTTAATGAAAAATTTGTCTCCTTAACAAAAATTGTCTAAAAAGTTAATAAGAAGAAGTGCAATTATCCAAAGTTTTCATGAGAGGGGAAGTGAAAATCAATTCCTAAACATGACAAGGTTCAGTGGCAGTATCACCACTACAGATATGTATATATATATGTACACTTGTTACCATATCCACTAAATGGATGAAGCTGAGATGATAAGACTCTTTCCAGATGGCTTTTATGTTCCAGCTATCCATGATTGCAGAATTTGCTTTGGAAGGACAACCACAGCCAGCGTGAGTCGTATGTATTAATGGCCAGCCTGGTGCCACATCACACTCACAGCCCAGAGTACAGCACAGACCACTGAATCACTGGATGGTTTGGGTTGGAAGGGGACCTTGAAGATCATCTAGTTCTATCACTCACAGAAGCATGGAATTTGGTCCGAACACTGCATTTCTGCAATTGCATTTCCAGGAAACAGGAGGGAAGCTGAAAAGATAACAGTGAATAATGCATCATTCTTTGAATAAAAATGTCCTCTGCAGGTTACTTAAATTTGATTTAGCTGCGCTCAGTGCATGCTTATGCCCGTCACCATTCACTGACTCCAAAACTAAATAGATCTCCTCACTGGGACAGTGTTCACTGTTTATAAGGTGCCATAAATGCAGCAGGATGCTGTCTGTCCATGGAATCTGCTCGACAATTCTGCTGCATAGAAGACTACTGATTTAAAACAGGAGTATTACACAATTATTAAGAGATTAATCCTTAAAATATCATGAAATATATGAAATGAATCTGTGAAATTAAATCTTTCATTTCCATGTGGGAGGTTGGGTTGTGGCATAATGGGACTGTTCCACTTGTGGGTCTTGAGGCAGAAATATGCCCAGTCCAGCAACACACTGTGACCTCTTTAAGCATTGCTGTAGTGTTCTTGTTGCATCCACCCTCCTTCTTCAGATCTGCCATTAACACCACAGGCTCCTCCTGTCAGCTCCTGTCAGGACCCGTCCAGGATCTGCTCATTGCAGCACCACTGTTTCACTTGCCTCTGGAAGGAAATGTTGCACCATTGTCCATAAGGCTACAGAATAAAAGGAGAAAGAGAAAGTGATTACACGGGTCGAGGTTGGGTATATGGACTGTTTGACTTCTTCATTGCTCCCTCATCAGCTGATTGTGCTCGTATCTGGCAGGGCTGATAGAGCAGGACAGCCAGCATCTGGTGTTTCAGGCTTGGCTATCTTGGAAGCAGAAACCGTGCCACTCCCTGTGGGTTATTTTTCTTTTCCTGGCAAATTATCTGGAGGTCTGAAAACCCTCTGGATGAGGCCTACAAGACCAGTATGGCTCACAGCACCCAGGTGGCAGGAAGAGTCTTTCTGTTTTTCGCTGCATGAGCAGGTGGCAGAGGTGCACAAAAGTCAGAGCTTAGGGGACAAGGTCCTGCCCTCAGGGCACTTAATCAGGGTCCTTCAGTCAGGCTGAGGAGCTCAGCATCAAATGGTACAATATTAATCCCTGAGAGAACCAAACTGTCTTTGCTCTCCCCTTCACATGGGCTGCCAAAAGGGATCAGGACCCCACAGACCAATATTTCTTAGTGCTCCCAAAACCATCTGGAAGCTCCTGGAACCTTACTGGAGGTTTGTCTCCTGGTCTATCCTGCTGATCTGAAACTAAATACCAGGTGGGACCACACCTTACGTGCCTCTACAAAAAGCCAGAAAATGCCCCTGCCATCATCATCCAAAGCAGAAATAAGAGCATTTGGCTTGAAGCAATCCCCCAGTGGCCACCAAAGAAATCCTTGCCCCTCTTTCTCCCCCCTCTCTCAACTATTGGGGGCCTTGAAGGGGTGGTGGGGAGCTGTGAGTGACCCGCAGCAAGCCAGTGGCTGGGTTTTAAGGGAGAGAGGCTGGGGAATCAGGTGGCTGGGGTGGGAGCCTCCTGAGACAACTCTTCCAGCTCCCCAGGTTCCTGTCTACTCACCCTTGTCCTCCTGCCTGGCTCAGAGAAACTAAAAACCCACGGAGGGACAGCCTGGGTAAAATAACATGGACAAGCTGACCACCAAAATTATTTTGCTTAATCCAAAGCACAGCTGAGCATTGCCTTGCTTGCAGGGAAGCTGCCACAGCTGCCATTCTAAGGCAAAACCCTCAAATTTCATCCTTTCTGAGCTCTGCCAAAACACAGGCCTCCACTGCTAGTTCTGTCCTTGTTCCATACCTTTAAAATACATGTGCACAAGGAAAAGGGGAGAAGGAAAAATATAAGCCAGCCTCAGACTTTCTTGCTCTTGGGCTCTTTAGGGTTTTCAAAGTTCACAGTTTCCTTGAGGGGAAAAATAGTTAATGTGTCAAAAAATGCCAGGCCTCCTGGCTTGAGCAGGACTTACTTGCTCACTAGCAAGTTCACTTGCTAGCTGTGTCAGGGTTTGTCTGCCAATTAAACCTCTTCTAATGAGAAATAAACCATTCATTAACGGGTAAACATCTGTTTAGAATATGGTGTCCTCCCTTATCCTAAAAAGCAGCATCACAGGAACAGCTATTTTTAATGCTGATGGTTTTTAGCTGCGGTAAAAAGTCCTCCTTTTTGCAGTATTTAAAAAGAATTGATGTTTGCATAACAAATTAAAGAAACTCAGACTGGGAATGCACACATCTGCAGGATGTCCTCAAGGCACTAACCTTACCCAAGAACACAAAGTCCTTGTTATGATATGCAAACTAATGAATCAGCTGAAGGAAGCATTTATATTTTGACAGTGTTTTAACTTTCTCTGCCTCAAATTAGCTGTGACTGTGGCTGTGACTGTAAGATTCTGTGAACTTTCCAGCTAAAATTAGTCTTTCCACTTCTGGTTGTTATCACAGAGGAAATAATTTGCTGGAAAAATAATAATTGATCTGAAGCTACCCCTTGCATATCTTGATATTTGGAGAAAACAAGTTGCAGATCATAACTGTGTTTTTGCACTTTCACCTGGTATATGCTAAACCTGTACTGGTCTCAGCTGGTTTAAACATAAAATTAAACTATGGTCAAGTATCAGCAGTGACTGTATGTGGATAGGCGATCACGCAATGTGGATTTCTGTATATTATTCCATGAACATTTGAAGTAGCTTCATAGCTAAAACATTGCATGATCTGTGGCTTCCTGCCTTTTATTAGAATGATGCCTTGTTGGTTGACATTGTTCTATCAGAGCGAATTTTTAAGAGCCCTGAAAGTCAATTTATTGGCATTTTTGACTAACATTTATTAATGTCTGTGTTAGGCATTTTGTGCAGTACTTCCTCACCACTCGAGCATCTTTAATTTTCCAAACATCAGGGTCCTTCATTCCTCTGCCTGGATCTCTGCTCCAGAATTAGTTTGAAAAGCATTTAATCAGGAATAAATAGCTCTTCTGGTTTGTTGGGGTTTTGTTTTGTTTTGGTTTGCTTTGCTTTTTTGTCTTTACAGTGCTTGGGCTTTGGCATTGATTTGCCACACTCAAAGCTTTGCTCCTGATCAGGTTGGAGGAAAAAGGTGTTATGTAGCCTTCTTTGGCTTGTATCACATGGGAGGTCTGATTTGAGCTTGTGCTGCAGTTGTCCTCTCTGTCTCCAAAACGCAGAAATATTTGAGTTGTAGTATGCTTTGTGAAAACATGTCTGCAGCACACTCCCAGGTGGAATTTTATTCTAGCTGCCTGAGATAGAAGTTCTTTGCTGAGCAGCCTGTTTTGGTATCTATACTCTCTGGCACAATGACCTGAGAGCCAAAAGCTGTGCTAAAGCAGAGGAGCTTGTTTGTATTGCAGCACGAAAACAGGGGGCTGGTGTGGGAACCGCCCCGGTAAGAAAGGACCCTGAGAAGCATTCCCCGAGCTACACAAGATGCTTCTCTCACAGGATGCCCTGTTCTGTTATGCTAATGTACCCCTGGATAAAGTACCCGTGTTCTGCTCCCTCTGACGGCCCTGTCCCTGTTCCACAATGTTCCTACTCCCCCCACAGACCTCTGCTCCTCAGCCACCCCCATCTGCTTCCCCTATAGGCTCCCCTGCCCTGGTCCCACCTGTGTACTGCCCCCATGCCCCCTGATGGCTGACCCCGAATGCTCTCTCTGCCCCTACTGCCCCATACTTAACCCTCGATCTTCCCATGAGTTTTTGTCTTTGCCTCTGGACTTGTATACGTGTGGGGCTGGAATAAACATCTCTGAAAACTCATGCAAAGACCCTTCCCTACTGTTTGCCACTGAGGCAAACACTTCTGGAAGGTTGCGGCACCATATCACCCATCCTGTGCCCAGCAGGCTGGTACATTCCCAGTGGGAAGGGGAATGTGCCCTGGACCATTTGCATGTGTAATGCTCATGCAAAACTCTCATCTAGCCATGCTGGAGATATTATTTAAAAGAACATTTCGTATTCTTATTCAAAGTACACAAACACTGCTGACAAGGTCAGTGTCTAGAAGGATTAGCTGGCATGTAAAGGCCAACCATGTAAATAAAGCTCCTCAGGAGTAGCATTAACTTGCCTTGTAGTACACAGATTTATTTAGTACCTTTCTTCATCTCTTTATTCTGCAAGTAAGCCTTTTTATTTGTTTATTCTGTCTCTCACTTCTTATCTTCCTTTTCCCTTCTCATTCCTTCTGTAGTGTGCTGGCAGGTGATAGTTCTAAGTGACATTTCTTCCACCTTGTTTATATGTGTTTCTCTTACTCATTGCTTGAGCATATGGTGAAAAAAGAAGATTGCCCTTTTTAAGTTTGCATATCCAATAACTGAGGTGTGATACATTTGCAAAACACTGCCTTGAGATTAGATGATGAGCACCTTTACACACCCACATGCACATACATTGTTCTGCCTCTAAAAAGGCACCTAACCTGTAAAATTATTTGTTTCTTTAAAAAGCATGGAATTACTACTGAGGATTCCAGTGTTTTAGAACAGGATATGACTATAGTATGAAGCTACCTGCTGGTCATTTCTTTGCTTAAATAATTCAGGTCATAAACCCACTAATCCAATCACTGCAGTGGAAGCAAACACTTAAAACAAAATAAAAATAATACATAAAAGTCACTTCTCATCCACGATAAAGTTCTTTTTTCTCTGTTTTCCAAGGTATTTTTTCTAAACTTGAACACTTTAGGAACACGACACCCAGACAGCTGTGGTTGTTGCAGAAACAGAGATAAGAGTCCTTTTATGCATTTTTTTCTCTGTGCACTTTACACTACTCTTACACCATTGAAAGTCTCTGTTGTTGTAAGTGCCGACACCATCTTCACTCATCCATTTTTCACTTTGTCTAAGTTTCCTCTGCACTTAGGAGGCTCTTCACCTGCTGCTGCTGGGACACATCCCCGTTCCCAGAGCTCCCGTGCCATTGTTACAAGCACTGCTTTTCCTCCCTGGGGCTGGCCCCAGCCCTGGCTCTGATCCTCCTCCAGCACTGCACTAACCACTGTTGCTTTGTTTCACAGAGTGACAGTCTTTGCAAACCTGAAGTGTCCTTCCTCCCTACTTGGTTGTTTCTGCCTTTCCCTCATTTTTTCCTGGGTAGCAGCCACCACAACATGCTAGAACTGTGACACAGAAAAAGTCCCAGCCTCAGAGAACCTGCTGAATCACATTATTCCTATTCCAATTGTTACTGCATCACACCAGATCATTTTTGTATTCAGCTCTCTCTTTCTAACCTCTGTTTCACTACATAACACACCTTGTGGCTTTGTGGCTGTATTTGAAAGAGGANTATTTGAAAGAGGATATATCAAAAATAAATCAAATAGCCGCCATATTAATAAAACATATATATAATAAAAAACTGTATAAAATATTCGTTCTTTCCCATCTTCTTGTGTTATGCTAACTAACGTAGTCAATATATAAGTAATATTTTCAGTTTAGTTGCCTTACATTGGTTCTTGAAATACATATTTAAGCATCTAAATAAAAAGTGTACCAAAGAGAAAGGTCAATGTCTACAGATTTGTGGATATCTAGAAGATTCTCAGATCAAACCTTAGTAGTGATTTTTTTTTTTGCAAGGTTTTGGTGCCAGACCAGGCATTACCAACTCCATCTGTCCAAAATCCATGACTTATCAAAATACAGAAATTGGCTTAAGCATTTTGAGATTAAAACCAATGTGAACAAGAGCTTGTTCTGTTTTCCAGGGTTTGTTTTTGTTTGCTGATGCTGCTGTCTTTAAAGTTCAATTTTCAAGATTCTTTTCTTCACCAGGAGGGATAGCAAATGCTGTTAGTGGTAAATGAGAGCTTCACAGTGACATGTGAATTCAAGAACTGTGGCTTTTATTATTTTATCGTGCTTGTTTGTAATACTTAAGGCTCCTCCCAGAGCTGGTAAAAAAGGATTTAATGTTGAAAATTTTAGCATCTGCATCTGATTACATCTTTGAAGGACTTCTTATGGGCCTGAACTTTGAAATAACTCTCTATTACTTAGAACTACAAATCTGCTGAAATAAGGCTCTAAGTCTAATCCTACTTACACACTGCAGGTCTTGTTTTTCACAAAAGCAGTGTCACAGAAATATGAGCTTTGAGGAGACACTCTTAGCTCATAAATTAGGTTTTTGGCTATAAGGTTTCATCTTTAGCTTACTAGGTGAGAGTTACGTGGCATCACTTTCATTAATGCAGAATTTCCATCTATTCTGTTTCCTAGTGGGTTTATAATAGTTTGCTTTATTCTCTGGTCTTTGTGACCCTCTGTAGATGTGGTAGACAGCTACAGCTGTTAAATCTGTGCAAATAAACATGGACTAAAAGTTTGTCTTACTCAGCATCTGATACACTTCAGTGTGTAGTGTCATCTTCAGATAAAGAAATTGCTGCTTTATATTTATTTTGCTTTAAGACATTACCTCACTCCTTGTCATGTAAATTCAGATGCTTCCTGAATAGCAGAAGTAGTTTAGATGCTTGTATTTCAGAAAGGATATTCCCTTTAAAGATAAAACCTAAAGCAATCTCTTAGGAAATCTCAGGGTTCTGCTTCCCTCCCCTTCAGCTAGTCTAGCTCTCCTACTCCTCAACTCTGTCTTCTGCCACTGTTTCCAGGAACATATTGCAAAGGTTGCAAAATGCAGGAATTCAACCTGTACTGTTAAAATCAATATGAATTGTCATCAGTGACTTTTATGAAGACTTATATTTTACTAGTAATCCTGGCTTAACCACTCCTGTTTCCCCTTCCCCATCATTTGCTGCATCCCAAGGGAAAAAAATCCAGTGGAAGTAGGTAAAATCTCTATACTTATTTATATTTTACTTGCTATCACTTACTTGTACTTCAATAATCAATTTTTCTTTATTTCATTTTATTTATTTATACATATAAGATATAATTTCTCTATGTATACATTTGAAACCCAGATTAGCTGGTTGATCTATGTGACCACGCAGCCTGGCAAACTGAAAGAGCAGCAAAGAGACAGTAATTAAAACCTAGGAGGAGGGCCTCTTTAGTAGTGCTTCTGGAAGAGTAACGATGCAGTTGTGACTTCAGCGTGTGGTTCCATGGTTTACATTTTATTTGACTGGGAAGGAGACTAAAGATGTTGCCCATCCCAGTTTTCCCATAAACTCTTGCTCTTGAATTGCTGTTTATCTCTTTCTGATATGTGCCAATAAATCTGCAAGGCTGTGCTATAAAATGGTCAAGGAAATGAGAGAACATGAGGATTTTAGAAGGTAATTTTTAATGATGAGTTTACAGTGCAGCCTCCCAGGCAATTGTATCAGCACAATTCAGAGTGACAGTGAACTGTGGCATGGGGGATGAGCCAGTGTACAGGAGATGATCTTGGAAGGCAGTTTACAGCCAAAGAAAATGTACCCAGAACCACATCCTGTCTCCTGGCCCAGGTGAATTTGAAGCAGTCATTGTGTACCTTTAAAGCATGAAATTCACTGGTATTAAAAAGCATTGGTTTTTGTAAAGCAGTTAATTAAACTAGCCCTATTTAACTGGTTACGTAAAATAAAACATCATTTAAACTTCTGGTTGCACATTAAAGGCACTCCTTTGTAGGAGACACATAAAATACATTTCAGTGGCATCCCTTAGTGTTGCTAATTTTTCACAAGCGACAGGGAGTTTGAGATGCAGAAGTCCCAGTGATTTTCAATGGAGTGTAGACCCCCAAGTCATGTAGGCTCTTTCAAAAATTTTTACCCTTTATTATTTTCTTTGGGAAAGTTAAAAAGCCCACATGCCACCAGAAGTTGCTTAAAGAGAATGCTTACTGTGTTGGGTGCTTAGTCATAAGGATTTAGCATTAGAAGCTTTCCTGTGTCTCTGTGTGTGCGTGTGGCTTTACCACACATAAATTATCCAGCTTTCCTTTTTCCTCCTACGTGCGGAAAAACATACAGATATTCAAAAGACGAGCAAATCATCTGAAACACAAATCCATGACTTTTATTCCCACTTCAGATTTAGTCTGGAAGATAGCTTCAGAACCAGTCCCAGTAAAAGAATTGCTTTATGCAAAGCAAGAGAAAACTACAGTTAAAAACTACTGAGTTGTGAAAGCAGTGGAGCTACAACTCTTTAGCATTCAAGCAACTATCTCTGGAAGGGAAGCAGATTATGCAGTATCATATTGCAAAAGGGCTGTTCGACCCTGTTGCACTTACTCAGAGCTACATATTTACTTTTGTCACTGTATAGCAGTGACTGCATTATATCCTTCCTGCCAGGACACTAGGAGAAACAGAAGGTTAAGTGTAAACGGGGGAGGGGAAAAGAAGGAGGGAGAAGCAGCAGAAAAAAGTCTAAAAAGGGAGAAAAGAGCAGCTGAAGAGAAAAGAAAAAAGTTCCTCCTCAAGGCAGGAAAAGATCCTAAAGAAACAGAGAGAAACAGATCAAGCCCTGCACATATGGGATTACTAATGCAATTGTATTTCATCCCTGATATGACTGAAACCAAGATAGTTTGGTCATAAGAAAATAGATCCATTTTATTAAGCGTGCATAAAAGTGGGAGGCACAGAGTCTGGCACCAGCATAGCCTAAAGGAATTTCCATGATTTGTGCCATGAATGCTGAATGGGAGACTTGTAAAAAGCACCTTTCTCTGAAGGATAGCTTGCTGGAATTTGTAAATATAGCCAAAAAAACAACAGACCAACCCTGAATTAAAATAGTACAAAGTGATGAAAATACCAAGGGCCCTTTCACCAGGTATAAAAACCTGAAAACAAACACATTTTCTTGAGGGGATCTCAAGCAATCCAGAGGTTGCTTGGACTTAGGGGTTTGTGGGGGTCTCTAGATGTTGGTGAGCAGCAGAAATGGCAGAAGATAACGAGGTCTGGTTTCATAGTTCTGGGCTTCCAGAAAACAAGCTTTCATGGGTGGGGGGTGTTGAGGGAACAGATCTGACAGAAGGCATCCAGACTGGGCTCCTTACAATCACGGCCCCTTTCGCCAAGGCAGGTCATGGCATCTTTCTAGTAATGTCAGCATACATCAGATCAGACACTGTCATCAGGTTTGACAACCAGGCCTCCCATGTTTCACTCATTTTTTGGAGGACCATCTTATATTCCCTGGCCATCACTCTCCTCTTGAGGTGCTTTTACGGTGCTGTGCCTCGGTTTCTCTCGGTGTTCCAGTAAAAGGGTTGGCCTGATCAGTGGGAGAGGTGGTTGCCTTGCAGCCAGCATGGTCCCATGTGTGGCAGAGCTCCAGCCAAAGGCACCTGACCCTGTTTCCATCCTCCTGTGAGGCTCAGCTGCTGTTGAGCACTCAGCCATGGCCCAGCACACAGCCCTGCAGGGCAGGGGTGCGCTCCTTCTCCTTGCACAGTCCCATGGGGCAGCCTCCTTGCCTCTCCTATTGTGTGAGCCCATGCCAGAGGTCTGGACAATGTAAAAACAATTTTCCCTTTGCTGCAGAAAGAGCTAGAAGGAATATTCAACTCATTAACTCAAGAATGTCTTGGCTTGAGTAGAAGTGGCATTTTTCTCAAAAATGTGTTAGCTAACTCATTTTAACTACTATATTATATATTCCGGTGCAGGCTTAGCAAGTAATGTTTTAATATGTCTTATGAAGTGTACATGAGTCCTAGGAGTGAGCCAACTAAACCATATAAAGTATAATTTGTCCTGTCAATGACAGGAATCTAAAACCTGTTAGCTAACACACCTGAGAAAAGAGAAAGAAAACAAAACTTTTATTCCCATCCACCAGCTTCTCTCTAGCACTGAAGTAGGTTTGTGGAGCTCAAGATGGTCTTAACATGGAAAACAGTGACAGGCAGCCAAATGGGTACATTAAGTTACAACAGTCTCTAAAAATATTGGTTTATAACAGCACAGAAGCATTTTGAGTCTGGCTCTTCCAAATTAGCTGTATGAAAGGATTGGGAATCTCCACTAAGTTGATGGGACATGTTTTAAAAAAACCCCTGGGCTCTTGCTAGACTTTGATGGGAAGCATTAGTCCATAATGATCAGAGGGTACTGAACTGATGAGAAGAAGAGAGACAGAGTGGTACTGCTTTGGTACTGTGAAAATAAGAATAACTCCACTGAACCCAGCCAAATTTAGTTCAGGGCAGTGAAGAATAGCATCCCGGAGCTGTAGTGCTCTAATCAGTAGGATATCCAGATCTTTCATGGTCTCTGCAAGAGAAATATTAACTGGAGAAAGAAACTCAGAGAATCATTAAGGTTGGAAAAGGCCTCTAATATCATCGAGTCCAACCATTAACCCAGCCCTGCCAAGTTCACCACTAAACCATGTCTGTAAGTGCCCCTCCTGCACATCATCACCTCCATGGATGGTAACTCAACCACTTGACTGGGAAGCCTGTTCCAATGTCTGACCACTCTTTCCATGAAAAATATTTTCTAATATCCAATCTAAACCTCCCCTGATATTTCCTCTTGTCCTGTCTCTTAGACCTGGCAGAAGGGGCCACCCCCCACCCGGCTACACCCTCCTTTCAGGTAGTTTTAGGGAGCAACAGGGCCTGAAGTCCACTAAGCCTTCTTTTATCGAGTCTAAAGAGCCCCAGATCCACCATCTGATTCTCATAAGACTTGTGCTTCAGGCCTTGACCAGCTTCATTGCCCTTCTCTGGACACACTCCAGGGGTCAAAACTGAACACTGGATTCAAGGTGCAGCCTCACAGGGCTGAGTACAGGGCACTCTCCCAACTCTCCCCAACTCTGCTGTGCTCTCATCTGCTGCAGGGCTAGCACACTTGTTGGACCTCACAGAGCTGTGGATATCTCTATGCTGTAATTCCTGGGAAGACAGGCTTACTGGCTCCAGTCCTCTGAACCTGTGTTCTTCCACATCAAATTACTCTTTTCCATCACACTGGGACAGCACCCACTACTGACCAGTGTAAGTCTTCTCCATATATTTATATACCACATGAAGCATGCACAGCATATTAAGAAACCAAAAGATCTTACAATACAACCTAAGCTTAGCATAGAAAAGGGTCACAATAAACAATGCTAGGAAAGAGGAAGAATGAAGAGAAGAATGAGAAACCATGATGAATATTCCATACACATCAACCTTTACTTCCTTTTATTATAAGTGCTTTATTTAAACAATAGTCAAGTAACTAAAACTTGAAAGTTTATGAATATTTAGTTTGCCTATAGAGTATCAGCAAACTAAGGAATTGTCCTAAGGCTGGATATGCAAAGCTAGAGCAACATGTTCACTAAGAAAGCCTACCTAGTTTCTGGCTTGTAATTGTCACCTATAAAAAGTCACCTCACTTGCCCCTCCTAAGCAGCAAACAAGCAGGGATTAAATTCTTTGGCCACATTCCTCCTTGTTCCGCACCTCACGTGCATGTTTTGAAGTGGGTAAAACCCACAACCCCATGTACCATGTTTGTATTGGCATGAAAAAATAGTAAAAGATAGTGAGTTCCAGTAAGCAGCTGCCTTAATGCAGCTTAAAGAAAGAAAATCCCAGCTTCGTTCTTTGTGTTCATGTCTGTGTCTAAAACACAGCAAGTGAATGGAGAACTTCAGGCACAAGCAGGTGAGAGAAGAGGAACACAGTGTTGCTGACAGGAGGTGCCAAATGGGATGCCAGGGAAACACAGAAAAGATGGCCATAGCACAGTGTCCAAATCTATGGCTGAGGGCAGGCACAAAGGGAAAGGTCATGGAAAAATCTCTCTAGGAAGAAACTTTTGGAAATTGCTTATAAGGTACAGACAAAAACTCTGTATGGATGTTCCGAGATCCAGATCCTTTGACCAGACTGACAAAAAGTGACCCTTTAAGAACGGTGTTATCAAGACCATACAATAATCTCAGCTTTGCCAACGGGGGAGGGTGTGCAGGTCCTTCACTGTTGCTTCCTCCTCCTCCTCTATCCCTGATTGATCAGAATTAACATACTCTCTGATGCACACCAAGCTGGAAAGCTCATGCAGCACACCCTCACATTTTTCCAGGAATTTATCTGAAGTGAGAAACCGGTAAGCAGCTACTGCAGCAAGGAGCCACAACGAAGCAGAGAACAGGATGGCTGACAGAGAGGGAAGTGGCAAGCATACTGTCCCTGGCCATCAGGGGAGATCCCTGCAGCACAGCCGTAGGAAGTGACAGGTACTCTGTCCTCAGCTGGATTTGCATCTGCTTTTCCATTTGACTCACGTATTGGAAAGCACAAATTATTTTGATGTGCTTTTTATCTTCACTCAGTATTTAGGATTGAAACCTAGTTTTTCCGGGCCATCTGCTTTGTATTTGTCTCAAGGCCAGAAATTTGACCCTAATGAGTTATGTGGGATATATGAAACAATTGGCCCACAAGTGGAGTTAGACTCCCTATCTAGTCATCCCTGGCCAGCGCTTTTGGCTCATCCCATCGCCTGCTACTTGATGCAGTTTCACCACCTCCACAGTCCATAACTGCATCCATGGATCTTCCCATCCAAAAGGATAACATTATGTTTATGAATTTACCATTTCCATAGTGACTTGGTAAATGTAGAGTTCCATCAACTCTCCCTGCTCCCCGCTACACTCTGGAAAGCAGGAGGAAGATTTATCCTGAAGAAATAAAAACACAGGTTACTGTTACCAGGGTACTGGTGACTGCACACAAAAATTGTCACAGCAGAAATTTCTTGGTGGCCAGCGTAATAGAATCACCCTAGCAGTGCACTTTGGCAAGCTGCAACTTCACTGGGCCCCTCATACATTCACCTGCTATTCATCCCTCCTGCCACAAGGTCCTGACCTCAGCTATGCCAAAGGAACCGAGAGAAGTGCCAGGGTTGGACTCATGGCTGATGTGGCACATGCAGTGCATGCCTGACGAGTACAGAGGGCAAGGACAGCTCCATGCCTGAGCTGGCTCTGGGTGAAGGCAAAGGCTTGGGGTTGCTGTAGTGGATGGTACTCCAGCCACAGGCAAAGACAGTGACTATGGACAGAATGTCAGCCTTGTGTCTTTCCCCATTGCAGGTTGCTACACACAGGGGTAGGCAGATACCTGTGGATTGGCTGGGTTTTGTTTGCTTTATCTAATTACCCCCAAGCAGCTCATTCAATACAGGAAAGAAACATAGTCTTATACTAACAGAGTCTTTTCTGGGCAGTATAAATGATCTTGCTTAGCCAGGTTTTAATGAAATTCTGAAATAAAACCCTTTGTATAATTAATTTTAAAAAGTAACTCTCATTGTATTGTGTTAGCAAAACTAGGACTATTTGACAATATTTAATAAAGATATTAAAAGAAATAAAAAATATCTTTCTTCTGCTCAAAAATATTTTCGAATAATGCAGCCAGACTGAATGTGTGGGAGGTGCCACCTGGCAATCTATGAAAGAAGGAAGTCAGACTTGGTCGTCTTCCATTACAGAAACTTTTGGCAAGGTATACAATTCCAAATGTTTTATAAAACATTGTTTTGTTAGCTTGCTTTGGTAAGCAAAATCTCTCGGTTGACTTAGTGTCTGGTACAGTGAAAAAACCAAACCCAATAGCAACATCAGGTAATGCTGACTTTGGTACCTAGTGTCCCTATCTAATACTGCAGAGAATTTACATCCTTAAAATCAGCGTCTCTTTCAAGATGAGTTTTTCTCATGGCACCCCCATTATTATCATCCAATATCACATGAAAGCAGCCAAGATAATTACAAATAGTCACAAACTTACCTGTCACAAAGGTACCTTTAATGCAGCTGAGAGGGACTGAATCAGAGATAGCTTAAGCCATCTTCTCTTTTCCTTTGCATTCTCAGGATGTTCAGGGACTTTTCTTGTTCCTGCATAACTTAAAGCATTCTCTTCCTTTGGAATCCACTGTGCCACACCACAACACCTACAAGGGAAACCTGGGCAATGTGTTTTACTATGCTGTCTCACCAGAGACACACTAGAAGAAGCACAGTTATGTGGAAATGTTTCGTAAACATCTCATGACTATTGTAAACAGTCATCAGCGTGCACCAGCTTGGCCTGAGTCAATCAAAATGCCACAAAATCCCACCCATGCCTAGGAGGATGTATCCACTGACCTCATCTCTGGAGGGTGAATGGGAGGTGACTTTTCCTGCAGCTAGTGAAGGGCAACCTGCAGCTGAGGCCCTCATTCCAAGGAAAGGTAGCAAATGGAAAGACCTGTGTGACCAGAAGAAAATTCCCAGTTGCCCATTTGTCTCTGAGAGCCAGAGGATGGGTCTGAGTTGCAAGTGTGAGTGCACTAACATGGGGTTCACAAAAGGTTTCCTGCCACTATCTCATTCAGTCTTATCCTCAGAATGGGGAAAATATATAGCTTAGGACTTAAGGCTGGTACTAAGAGGCAGGATGCTCTTTGGCCTCACTGAACATGAGTCCTCAGAATGAGACACCAAATCTGCCTAGGAGGTACAAAGGGAATCAGCTGAAGCTCATGAAGTGCTCAGACTGAATCATTCCTGTATGACCTGGGGCCACCATCTCACCATCAGCAATTTTTCATCCTTAGTTCTGAATTAGCTGGATGCATATAGCTAGAATGTTGTCAATGTGTTCATTGTCTTCAAAAGATGTCTTCAAAAAAATCTGGGTTTGGAGGCTCTGGGCACTGGTAGAAGAGTCCAAATCATTAACTTAATCTGTCAGAGTCTGTACCAGGGCTTCCATGTCTCCCAAAGCTCAGTGCTGGTTGAGCCCTCCCTCTGCAGATCTGCAGCTTCCTTCCATGCAGGAGCAGCTGTGGTTGCTGTCATGCTGTCTCTGTGAACATAGCACCTCACTAAAAATTAAGGATGATATCATCACATTTTCATGTTAGTGTAAATGCTTAGCTATTAAGCTGCATTATTGGTGAAGGGTCTGGAGCATAAGCCTTATGAGGAGCAGCTAAAGGAGCTGGGGATGTTTAGTCTGGAGAAAAGGAGATTTGGGAGAGACCTTATTGCTCTCTGCAACTGCCTGAAAGGAGGAAATGGCCTCAAGTTGCACCAGTGGAGGTTTAGATTGGATACTAGTAAAAATGTCTTCACAGGAAAGGTTGTCAAGCACTGGAACAAGCTGCCCATGGAAGTGGTGGAGCCCCTATCCCTGGAGGTGTTTAAAAGGCATGTACATCTATCACCTGGGGACATGGTTTAGTGGTGGACTTGGCAGTGCTGAGTTAATGGTTGGACTAGATTATCTTAGAGGTCTTTTCCAACCTAAACAATTCAATGATTCGAGCTGAAACAATCAAGCATAACAAAAACTCTTTTTTCACTTTTTTTTTTGTAATTCACAAAGCTTGTCTGAAAGATTAGTGGCTAGACCAGCAATTAGCACAGTTAACAGAAGTGGGAGTGATTTTTATTCCATAATGCTGATGTATTTGAGTTTTGTGGATGCCTCTTTTGCAAGTGGCATTGTCTGTTTCCTGCAATATCCTCCCTTAAAGAGAAAGCATCATCCTCCAGGCTGCATTTATGAAGCTGTGTGGTTTAGATGTACCTTATAATACGAAAATGACATAATTACTTTGCTTCTAGCAAAGTCTATGGACAAAGTGACCCAAAGTCTTGTACAGTCAGAAGTAAAAATAGGTTTACATTATTTCTTGTCCTTGGTTTGACAAAATGCCATATGCCTCCAGTCATTGGGAAGCTCATTAGAATGAGGATAAAAATTGAACCCAGAACACAGTTGACTAAGCCAGTCTCTAACTAGGAAGTTTCATTTCCGATAAATTCACTGAGATTCTTTTTCTTTTTTTTTAATTCAGCAGTATAGTCATAATCATTAGAAGTGGTAACCTAAGTTGAATAATTTTAACAAAAATTTGAAAAATCCTGCGTAACTTTGTATTTTTATCTTCTGTTCTATTTCCCAGACACATAGGGAAGACACCAAGTAAAATCCTGGCCTTGAGTTGATCACAAAGTTGACCTACAACTTAGCCTGAGGTTGTAATACTGGTTTATAACCTGCTTAATCCAAATCATCCCCCTTTACTGTTAAAGACAAATGATGGCCCACTGGCTAAGGCACAGAATGAGAGCATCTAGATTTAGTTCTCGGTTTTGCCATGGTCCAAAGAAAGTCACGTGGCTGACTTTCTTTGAGGGATTTCACTCCTCTTTTGCAACTCCTACCCTCCACTCATTTCCAAAACACAGGTCAGACAGGATTTCAATCTTGGGATTTTAGCAGCAGTTCATCCCGTCTGAGAGGAAGGATTATAACTTCTCCCTCTCTCACTATGAGGAATTCATAAATCTGTGGAACACTAGTAGATTGCAGTGATGGGCTCAGAGCGATCATTCTTCAGGCACAAAGTTAGGCAGAAACTGGTACAAGTAAATAAGGTTGTTCCTCTGTACAAAAAGCTGTGGAAACATAGCTAGAATCTCAAAAACTTGTTTTCCACCGATTTGGAAATAATCCATATAAGCATTTTAGTAGTAGGGATTGCTTCAGTGTCTATGTCAAAAATTTACCTCGTCTGCAACAGCATGCATAAATCTTAAAGGTCCTTTCCAACCAAAGTGATTCTATGAGTTTGTCTGTTTTCATATGGCTGTCCTAGAGATTACTACATTTCAGTAATTCCAAGTGGGCAGCAAGGGAGGAGTGCTCTGAGCCTGACAGCCAACCATTACCCAAACACACAGCAACATAGCACGTGGGGTAGATGTCTTCTGCTTAAATCTGCAGATAATTGCCTCATCCACTTACCTGGAGTCTACCAGCTGTAAGTATTTTGCATTCCTTGGGGTAAAAGGTAGAGCAGGAGTTCCAGCCTTAGCCCAGCTCTTGCAGGTAGTGCTCTAAGAATAGCACAACGCAGCCCCCACCACATTGCTGCTGCCAACCAGCATCAGACGTCACACTGAGTTCATTAGTCAGTTTAAAAACAAGTCTTCTAACCTGAAATGTGTTTTAAAAAAACTGCTCCCCAGTGTTTTGGACTTCAGATGGAAATACTATAGTAGTAAAGACTGGCCATTTTCAAAAGAGCTTTACAGAATACAGCAGGAATGATCTGCAGGTATATATATATTAGCTTTTTAATGATGTATGCCTTTAAAATGGACAGGGACAGGGACTCTGTCCAATAAGAACTTATTACAATCACTATTTACACTTTTAGCAATATTAGAAAATAAAATCATAATACTGCCTTGTTTGGTATCCTTATAAACAAGGAAAGAATCTCCTAATAATTCTCAAAATTCTCATAAATTCTCTAATAATAATTCTCATAATAAAAAAAATCTAACAAAATTCTAACAACAACAACAACAACAACAACAACAATAACAATAATAATATTTCCAGGTAACTAATTGCATATTGCTGTCTGCTAAATGTTCTTCCATCTATATATACATATTTGACATCACAGTAAAATGTAATAACCACATATGTATTTTCTGTGCTTCTCCAATACAAAAAGTAGTCATGAGTCCTGTGCATTGCATTTTGAATACTTATTTCAAAAAGACAAGCAATTCATACTTCCTTTGTTGGCACATCACACAAGTTAGATGTCAAGACTAGAATTATTCCCTGCCAATATATTTTCAATTTATAAAATTGATGAAGATATAGAAGGGAAATAAATAGGGCAATAACTGCATGATATAATTTAGTGTAAACAGTAAAATGAGCTTCTTATTTGCAGCTTCCCATGGGACATGAGTATAGACAGGGAACTTCCTCTTCTTTCTACAGTAGAAAATAAAAAAGGAGGGATGGAGGGACACGAGATACTAATCTGCAGAGCAGCCATTAGGATAAAAGCAGATGGGGACCTGGCTCAGAGGATTGGTAATCGGATATGGTACCTTTTCCCTCTAAGTTACTGACTTCAATCAGATTCAGACTGTTAGCTACTGAAAATTGTGGTATTACTACTCACTGTATGTGCAGTGGTCTTTATCAAACGGTTGCAGCCCATTTTCTTGTAGTTGAAGTGGCACCCCAGGGTTATTCAAGCAGACACTAAGCTTTGGCTACAGAGAAAAAAACCAAACTAAATTTCAATCTCCCAGCAAGATGAGGAGACGGAGTAGAGCTTCCATCACACAGCTGACTTTGCCATATCTGTTTTCTGGCCAGACAGGAGTTGTTTTCAGATACGGACCTTCAGCATCTTTTACTGATGGATTTCTATGGTAGTATTCTCTGGAGAAGACGCATAATTTATTCCCTTCCTAATGTAAGAACTGCTTCCTGGGCACTGTGATGTCCTTTCCCTACCCTTCCCTCTATTTTCTTCCCAGTTCTCTAACTTTTTCCCTAAATTGTTCTGGTCTATTGACACACTGTTTATTTAAAGCAATCAACAGAGAATATGAATTACTATCTTTGCTTCTGCCATTAAAATTATCTAGGTTTTGTCTTGTGCACTGTTCTTTTTCTTTGGTTCACTTCATCATGCCGTCCCTTCCCCTATGGAACCGAAAGCTTTTAGGTTTCATCAGGAGGGCTGTGGGCAGAGGTGGTGGCTCAGAAGGTGCTCTGGTATCTGCAGACCAGCTGGGAACAGGCCCTCACTGGGACAGGCAGGCACTCGACCAAGCCCCACTGGGGCCAGGCCCTGCCTTGGGGACATTGCCCTCTAAAGTGGCAAGCCTAAAACAAGCAGAGAAATGCTTCTATCTGCATGAAAAACACCACAGGAATGAAGAGCTCAATCTGATCATCGCAGTAATTTATTTTAAGTAAGAGTGGCCTTGTATCTGTTAAAATTCCTTCTATGATTCTTCTCCCAACACATTTTGAGGTGTCTCTTTTTTTTCTCCCCAGGGCTTTGGAATAAAGTGTATTCACCTCACACCAGGTTGGGGTCTCGAGCCTGGTTTGTGGCAAGTACCCTAATCTCACCTTAAAGACCACCATGCTGAGTAAATCTCAGAATATTTGAGAAATAAACCACAGTTGTTATCCAGTTCAACAAAGATGATTTTTTATTTCCTAAGTGACTTGGTCTTTTGAAGAGATATATCATAAAAGGAGAGCAAAGGTAAACTTTTCAGTCTCTTCTTAGTGATGAATCTATACCGTCCAAGATGCAGACTAGCTGGAAAAACAGCAAAAACTAGATTCCCCCCTCCACATTTTAATTTTTTAAATAATTTTAAATTTTTAGAGTTGAAGAAAAAATAGTTTAATGCCTCATTGTCTCTCTCTCCCATCCAATGTTTTTAAACATACTATAAAGTTAATCCAAGAATTTAGTAGTGATTTAAATTCTTATAATAGCCACTAATAACTACCATTCTACTACTATTCAGGAATTTCATCTATTTATCTCAATGACAGAATAGGTAGAAACACATAAAGTAAACAGAGAGTCAAGTCTGATTAGAGAAGCAGGCATTGAGTTTCATTTCCCAAGGACATTACACTTGTAAAATTAGTATCTGAGAAAGATTTGAAATGCCTTCAAACTGGGAAACTAATAAGGGATTTTTTTTCATATATTTTTGTAGAGCTAATACTTCTGGAAATGAATTATTCAACATTTCTTTAATGCTTGAAAAGATAAAGAATATCCTTTTAGCTTTGCAAATATGGGACAGCAGAATATCTACTCCTACGGAAATAAAAATGTACCTACTTTCTTACTGTTTCCACAATGTGTGTAACACCTGCATATCAGATAAAAGTTCATTCAGATATGCATTTTGATATACAAAGATTGCTAATTATCTTTGTAAGAGATATTGTATTATTATGCAGGATATAATAGAAAATAGAAGACTTTCTAAAGCATTGTAAAACTAACTGGGAAATGTAATAATGAGCTTAAATACAACTTTACAAAGGACTATGTTTTTTCCAGACATCAGTTAAAACACTTGGGAAAGGGTTTCATTTTTCATTGCTTCCTTTAGCTTTTTTACATTAATTTTCTGCAGAAGACTAGTTTTCTGAGAGATTAATTTTTAAAATTTTTTTTTGTGTTTTAATACAGATACTAAAGATAAAGTTAGGCTAAAGGGAGTTGATTCATTTCTAATTATCGTTACTTCAGACAGTATGATGGTACAGATTCAATACTCATACCCTCTGGATTGAGTATGAAGACTTGTATCTCAAAGAATGTGTACAGCTGGTAACAGGGAACCAAGAAGGCAATATACTCTAATGCAAGAAACAGAAAAAGAACTGCATAATGACTGCACTTTCACTTAGCAAGATGTATACAAACAGTTGCTGTTGGCTTTTACTTTGAATACCTGTTGTGGATGTGTTGGAAGCTTTGGATGTTTCTCTAAAAATCAAAGCAAAACAAAGTTTATATTTGGTAGAGTTGGGTTATGGTCTCAATTTTGCTCTGAAAAGCAAATTATCACACATTAAGCATTATGTCAGTGTAAATATGTACTGGCTTAGACAAATTTGAGGGAATCTTTTTCTGTATCTAGTCTCAATTTCGAGGTTATAGTGAAGAAACAAACCAAGGTACTCTGAAGCATTGTGACACCTCTGACCAAGAGATCTGCTTACCATTGACTCTGAATATACCCTTAAAATAGATACAAGTTATAAATCTCCCTGTATGTGTGCAGCACAGACAGACAGAAATAAATGCAATGCTTTCTACTTCTTAGGGGCACGGACTTTACTTGGATGTATATTAAGCTTTCCAGAGGCAGGCCACTGCAGACATAAGGAGAAAAGGTCATTGAATGGAAGGCAAGGCACACAAGCCTGGGGTGCTCCCAGGCTCTAATTCACCTTCTGGCCCCAAATTAGTAGTTCTGCCTCCTCAGATATTTTCCTTAACATTAATAGTTATTTTGTGGCTGTTAGGCACAGAATAAACCATATTTTGTCTTCCATTAAACACTTAAGCCTCAAACCATCCCATCATCACCAACAAGGAAAAATGTGAAGTTCTCGAGAAATTAGTAAAAGGATCTGGCAAAGGATGAAGATTTTTAATTTTTAATTTAAAGGCCAACTATCATTCTTACTAAAAATATCTCAAAACAATCAGGTGATCTTCAACACTCCAGATGGGTTGAAATTTTCCACAGAAAGCTTTTACCAGTCTGCAGTAATCTGTCATGACTCTGCTCAATGTGAATAGTGTGGATGAAAAATGTGTGGTTTATTGGTTCACATACAAAATGTGTAAATAAGGAAGCAGAGAAGAATGTGTGGGCATGTGTTTTTATCAACTTTCCTTGCTCATACACAAAGATTATGGTCTTGAATATGGCATGCAGCTCTAGTGAAGTAAAATATCTAGGGTTCATTTCTTAGGAACTTACTTACTTACTTATTTCCTGCCTTTGCCTATGTAGGGCACAGAGCTGCCTCTCTGTCCGTTTGAGGACCACACTAAGAGGAAATTAACATTTGGTATTCCAGCAATCTCAGATGAGGAAGAACATCATTTCTCCTAAGTCTTTAATTGTACACAAGTGCAATTTAGTGTTATTTACATGTGCTTTCATGTAAATAACAGTGGCTAAACCACGGTCTCATTCATTTTTTGTCTTTAAGTCTGCCTTTTCTTTTCATAGGGATATCATAAAATATCTCCAGTTGGAAAGGACTACCTATCCTGAATTTAAAACTCCTATCCTGAATTTAAAACTGTACGTCCATACACACACCTGAGAAACACTTTTTATTCAATCCTATTCATCTAATGATTCATTTCCATTGTTTCACACAATCTTGAAGACAATGCTTGTCTCTGCATTAGTTTAATTGACAAATCATTAGGATGACATATGTTAATTTAAAAGTAAGGAATACGAACTAGGTGTATTTTTAACTTAGCTTACACATCTAGAATGTGCCACAATAAGACATGTTTTTTTGTATCTCAGAGAGAATTTCTAAACCTAGGTGCCGAAACCTGTATTTTGGCCCTGAAAGAAAAAGCTTCTGTTACTTTTACTCAAGACAGTGAAGTCTTGTGAGATGTAGGCTAATTCTATTTGGACGCTCAACAGCTGGTTTAGGAGGGGAGCATTCAGCATCCTGGGCACAGCTGTGTGAGCAAGGCCTGTAAGACAATTTAAGGAGCACTGTGGTATCTCTTAGAGTTTTGGGGAAAAGCTGGTACGTCGCACCCTGCAGCAGCCCATGGCACCAAGCAGGTGCTGGAGGGCTGTGTGTCAGTGGCAGAGGCTGAGTTTTAGTGTGTTAAGGATGATGAGCCTCCTGTAAAAGGAGATTTTTGCTGGGTAAAAGGGATGATTTCTGCCTTAATGAGAGTGCACCTTCATGGTAATCAAGGGAGTTTATAAAGCCTTGGTGGGAAGCTAACAAATCCAGGTGTCTTTCCCATGTGAATCAGGTTCTTAGAAGGGAGAATTCACTTCATCTGCCTAAATACTTCATTCAATACCATGTTTTCTTTGGGGTGCTTGTTCCCTGCCCACTCCCTTCTTGTCTCTTACTCGGCACACTGGATTTAAGGACAGGGTGCTTCTGCCTCTTAGGAGAATAGGAGTTAAGGACTGAGACACCTGCCAGAGCCCGTCCTTCTGTCTCCTGACTTGCACAGGCACTCAGTGAGCACCACAAATGCCCTTCCCTGCCACACAACGGGCAATGCCAGGGAAGGCAGGTGAGATGTTTTGAGAGTGACGTTTTCCCATGGACTTCCCTTCACTGAAAGGCATCACACTTCCCATCATTTCAGCACTGAGCAGGCTTTTCCTCCACACCAACTCTTGAATGTCTAGTCTCCTCTTAATGATAAAGCACTGGTGCAGTAATCAAAGCAAGGGGGAAGGAAAAGAGTTAAGAGAGTGGTGTCATCAAGGCTTACTAGGATTTGAGATTTGAACTCTCTTTTTAATTTAAAAAACCCAAGCCAAAGAGTGTGATAGAGAGTGAAAACAGGCTTGTACCTAAAACTGCTTGAAGGATGTACTCGAAAAACAGCCAAAAAAAGGTCTTCCATTTCCTAGATACTACTTTCAGTGACCTTTACTAAGACTGTGTTTGTAGTCTCTGCGCAAAATCCCTGGCACTGACGGATAGACTTCCATGGTGTACATCATGACAGACACCAGGAAAGGAGGTGGAGAGAGACACGAAAATCTATGGCCACTGCCAGTCACTGCAGAAGAAATCTCCATATAAATTATGGCTATAACCTTGGGAAAGTTTTGCTTTTGTTGTCCCAAAGGGTTAGATATTTTTCTAAATAAATAGGAATTAAGGATGGGTATTTTTTTCTTATCCTAAGGATTCAATATGCATGTTGCAATGACAGCGAAGTGGAAATATTGGCAATTATTTTTTGTGCTAGAATTCCACCTGCACACAGAACAACAGCAAGTCCATATCCTCTAACATCTGTTCAGGACAGGGTGATGATATTATGAATCATGATGAGTACTCAGTCCCTGTCTGCTAACTCACACTGAAATCCACTTCATCCACAGTTTGACGATGTGTCTACATAATGGATTGTGTAATTTCTGCTATTTCTTGGGTTTTTTGGAGCTACTATGCCTTTGGAAATCACCTTCGTTACACAATATACCGATTGTAGGAAGGTCTGAAAATTAATACTTTATGATCTAGACTGCATTAATATTAAATAGTTATATATTGTTTAATGAATATAAATATCTTGATAATATTTTTCTTACCAGAGAAAGCAAATATATGTATCTTCATTAACACTCCTCTGTGAATTTTTAAGGAAATTATCAAGTGTGAGAGACTTTGATTTTTTTATTTCTCACATAAAAAAACCCCAATGCAACAAACAAACAAGCTGCTATGACGTCTTGAGTGAGGATTCTTCCTCTTGCTCCATCCATTCTCTTCTCTGTCAGTGATATAACAGAAGGCGTTTGTAGGAATATGCTTTGTAAGTGGTACTTTTTTCTAATAGTTAAAGTCGTGGAACAAGTTGAAAAGCATGAAATTCTGCTGCATAAATTATCATTAACAATGTGGTTTATTTTTCTTTGGCAGTTGAAATTTTAATGTAATGTTCTGCTGAAATTCTGAGATTCAGTCAAATTTTAACAAGCTACTTCTAGGAGATTGCATTATTTTCTATGCATTTGTTATTAAAATTCTTGATAAATGTTGCAAAGATTCTACCTGTGAGCTGTTTTTCACTCTCTAGCTGATATTAAATACTTGCCACCAGAGCTGCATTTTTGATGGTGATTTGTCACATGGCATTATTTCTGCTCCTAGAGTGAATGAATGCAACCTTCATCAGGTTCCTTGTCTGAAGCCTCACGAGAAATACATTTCAAAACGAAAAGTCATCAGTATGTATCTGCATAAAATTTTCCATAGAGATACACTAGTACTATTTTCTTGCATGAATGTTTATGACAAGAGGATGTCATGGCTTTCAGCATGGGTGAAATGGATACATATTTTAATAGTAAACAAAATTTAATAGAAAAAGTTTGTGTTGTTCGCCCAACTAGGTGTTGTTTTAGTCAGCATTTGTGCAAAGCTATCCAGGAGCCTATTAAAAGCCCACAGACAAGGTTCCTGTGACTCACAAAGGCCTTTGGTCCTCCCACCCAGGCTGGGAAATGGGAATGCTGGGTGCTCCGGGATGCTGCTTCTTAGAGCATATGAAGGTACAGTTTAGATCTGCAGGGGAAAAAGCTGAATTTTTCTAATTTTTCTCTGGAACGTTTTCCAACATCTTAAGCTAACATGTTCTCAATCCTGGTTTATAGTTGTTCTTTAGGGGTTAAATGAACTGCAGTGCATTCCTTGCATGCAGCGCTGCTTTCTTTAAAACATCAGGAAGTCAGTATAGTGGCATTGGGCAGCCTCCAGGTGTGCCAACCTGACTCCAGGCCCTCCAGCCAACTGCTGTAATGCGAGATGCTTGAAAATCAGTGGCTTTGTGCGCCCAATTGCCTAAAATGAGTGCAGAAAGGTGGGTCAGGGATTCTATGACCGTGGGTTGACTCACCCTCTCTGCTGGTTCCTCTGAGCTTTACAGTTTGAGCTTCTCTGGTGATTCTGTGCAGTCAGTCTTAGACCACTGTGCTCAAGCCTCAGCAGGGTCTTGCCAAGTGCTGGTGAAGGTGTTTGATGGTAAAACTTGGAGAAAGGGACTACCATGAAAAGAATTTCCCCCAGTGGTTCTTCCCTGATCACATAAGTGGCCGTGCAAACTGTAACTATCCTGTGAGCCCAGAAGGAATGTGCTCTCCATGACCCCAGCCACCCTTTCACAGTATAGTTTACATGAAAAATCAACTTTTACCGAGATGACTGTTCCCTGGATGGACTCCTGGGAGTGCAGACTACAGTCACAGGGGTAGATGCCTGTGAGTCATTTCTCCTGCCTGTCACTCCAGGTGGACTCAGGGGGTTTCTCTGTTGTCCTGGGAGGGTGGGTGGCTGGTCAGGGGGGCCTGACTGAGAGAGGAGGGTGGAAAAGTCTGCAGCATCCTTTCACAAGAGGATCTGCTGCTAATGTCTGACCCATGCCTGTAAATTATCTTTACACATGAACATGATGAAGGCTTCATCTATAGGTTTTGTGTATGTGGCAGCCAGAAAAAGGTTGTGTGTCAGGTTTGAGTTTGATTTGAGGGAGGAGTGGGATCTGAAAGCTATAGATGCTGTTTTAAAGCTTTTCTCCTGTACTGATGATAATGAATGATGTAAGCCATTCCTTTGGACTGATGACTAATCCTAATGAATATGTTGCATGCGTATGTTTCACGGCTGTCATTAAGCTTCCATTTTAACTGCTCTTTCCCTTTCCCCACTCCCACCCATGCCTGCAATCTGCAAACTCTTATTCCCTGTAGGTATTTTGATAGAGAAACAGACAGGTAACGATCCCGATGTCAGACTGTAAGCCATGCAACTGTCAGTTCATATTGTGTCTGACAGCCATTGACAGCTTGCTTCTTCAATTTTACTAAGATTAATATTCTTCACATGTTTTATTTATATTTACTGATCTTGCTGCAGTGAATTTTTAAAGAGAAGTTTTCATGTTAAAATCCCCTGTTAAAAATCAAATCTGCATTTTCTCCAAAATTTGGGTTTAAATTTCATCAACATTGCTTGTGGAATTTTCGCTAGCATTAACGTTGCTAATGGCATGATCTCATGTACAATGCTTTATTCATACAGTGGTCAATAAGGCTTATTCCAATAAACCCCCAGGATCATCATCCTGGGAACCTCCTCATCCCTGGGAGCACATCCACACATGGTTAACTTCACACAAGGCAGTAGTTTCACAGAAGACAACTGCTCAGATGCATAAAATTATTCACACGTGCAAGCATTTGAAAGATCCAATTTCTGTAAGAGTAACATTGTCACCAGAGTAATGCTATTGAGCTTCAAAATA
Organism: Vireo altiloquus; assembly: GCA_013396875.1. NCBI lineage: Eukaryota > Metazoa > Chordata > Aves > Passeriformes > Vireonidae > Vireo > Vireo altiloquus. The sequence continues at coordinate 638,746 of VZRF01013004.1, read as the reverse complement.
TTCACATGAGCAAATGCCTTGCAAGATTAGACTTTGGATTCTCTGGTGAAACTCTTGTACTGTTCTGTCCATTTCAGGTGGCTCACCATCTCTCTAGATGCTTGAATTGAAATAGAAACACATTGGGATGCTGAAATTTTAAATATGATGGGGGAAATTGCACTTAAGGCAAAAGAATTTCAAATAAGAAAAGATAGAAATACTTGGAAATTTGGAAAAAAAATTCCAATTGTATGAAAATTTTTATATAAATAGCAATAAGGTATTTAGCTAATTTATATGAAAATAATGTTTGAAAAATATAACATTTATATCTGTGTATATAAAGATATAATTTTACATTGTGTAAACACAAAGACAAAAGCTTAAATTTTATTTCTATGGTATGTCTGCTTTAAAAGGCATTAGTCAAATCCTCAACTCCTTACTCAAAGATTTTTTATCATGTGTCCTATCTGAGTGCAGGCTGACTTATTTGACCCAATTTAGGGAAATCCAGATCCCTATCTTTGCACATTTATTAATCGGAAAATTTCCACTTTAGGACTCCTTTTAACCTCTCTGATCTTTCAAATTGCATGTCCCTTAACTTCATAAATTAGCCAATTCTGACCTCATCTAGCCGTGATATTATAGTGGTGGTTTATCTCTTTTTTCCCTTCCTTTCTCTCCAAATCTGCAACATCATGTTTTTCCTATTGCCATGGCAATACAGCTAAGTATACAGAAAAATGCAACAAGCCAATTGCACGTAAAAAAGTTTGCACAAAGACAGAATTGCTGACTAAACAACGGGCATTGCTGATACATGGCTCCTGCAGGGGTATTAGTGGTGGGGAAGAATCCCTTTTTATCTTCTCTCATTACCAAGCAAAGTGAAAAGGCAAACGGGGAGACAAGACACGTCAGGATTTCCAGAACAGTTACAGGAAGGGATATCAGCATCAGGTAGGACCAGTAACGTGCAAGTGTGACGTTTCCTTCACATCATATAGAGCTCCAGCAGCCTCTAATGAAAATATGGGTGATTTAGCACTTCTGCACCAAAAATAACCCTGCCCTGGACCTTGGAGAGGGGACATATTGTTAATGTAGAAGCAGTGGGACAAACAATTAAGGGCACATTTTCATTGAAAAATCAATGAATCAGTGAAAAGCCCCTCCATTTAGCCTAATAATTCTCTCCATATGCTTACATGGGAAATTAATAATAATTTGTCCTTCAGTGATGAAATCAAGACTACTATTTAGCCCAAATACTTGTAAAAAAGTAGTTAAAACAGAGATGCCTTTGATTTTTCCTAATGTACGAGGAAAAATTAGATGAACAAGCTGTAGTTTCTTAGTTTTTTGATTTGATTCAATTTACATTTTGTTCATTAATTATTTTTTAGGGAGAAGAGGTTTGTCTTATTTTCTGCAAAAGGAATGATGATTGTTCTCCTAGGGATATTATAAGAATGTCAAGGAAAGCCATAAATATTTTATAAAGACTGATAATAGAGTTTTCTGTGCTAAGGAAAAGTCAATGATTTTTGAAAAGGGATACATAATGATTTTCTGACTAACTGCAAAAATGAGATGGCAGTAATTTTAGTATTAGCTAATAAATATTGACATTTGTATTTCAATGAGTGTAATCAGGCTTTGGTTGGATATGGAAAGTCATGATTTTTTCATCACTATTATTATAAAAGCTTGACTATTTCTATTTCCAACAAAGATATTAAACAATCTTTGCAGGAAGCCTCAGTAACTTCTCAGAATAAATCCAGTAAGACTATGCAAAAATAACATGTGCTCTCTGCATCATAACGCAAGCTCATGTATTTTGCTCTCTCACTTAAAACCAACGTCGTGCAACAGGCATCCTCGCACAAAAGCAGTCTGTATGCAAAATGATTTGGTTAAAATGACAGCTTTGGGCATATAGGTGACCTGATGTCCTCAGCATACTTTACCTTGTTGTATCTCGCCGCTATTTAAATTTACCAGTTAGGGGGAAAAAAGGACCCAGAAAATACCCTAGGGTCACCCAGAGTCTGAAATGTCAGCTGTTATTCATGGTGGTAGCCTATTATTGCAGAGACAGTCAAAAGAGTCATTATTCCGTGATGACTTTTCAGATTTTCAAAAGCTTTTAGTCCCAAAGTTACCACCCTTCCACCAAAGCCAAAACCCCAAATTGGTTTCAGAACTGCTACATTTCTGGTGAAGGATCCCCCTGGGATACCTGGTATTTGATGAATTAAAAATGACATCATTCTCGTTGGCTTTCGGGCTGATAATTACTGTCTGCTGAGAACACACAGCAGTGAATGGTGGCAGAGGGGAGCGAGCTGAAACCCAGCGCTTTGGTTACAAGTTCATTAGCGGACATGTCTGTAACAAACAGACCAGATTTTAAAACTGACCAGTTTTTTTCAATGCAGACAATTTACAAAAGGAGATTCTGGAGCACTGATACTGTTTCCTCACAAAACAGCCCCAGTTTCCAAGCGATGTATTATTTAGGGCAGCGCATCCATCTCCTTGGTTGCCCACTCTTCAAAACCCTCTCCTATGACAGCAGAGGTACCCAGTGAGCTGGACTGGGAAGAGAACTGGCTGAAAAATAGCTCATTTTGGATAATCTTTCGCTGGATTAATTTCTTGAACCTGGTGAAATTTAAAAAAATAAACCATGGTGGTGGGAAAAGTGAAGCTGGATGGTATAAGAAATGCTGCTCGCTGATAGGAAGCCACGACCCCGTCTCTGTGAGTGCCACTGTGCCATCCTCACCTTGGACTTGGTGACGTATTTCCAGACCTTGCCCTTTTGCTGGCCCTGGTGCTCTCCTGACCTCTCTGTGACTCAATTTAAAGCCTGAAACCAACCGAAAAGTAACACAGAGGAAAAAAGAAAAAAAAAAAAGAAAAAGACTATTTGTTTAAATTGGCTCAATAAGAGGTCAGATAAGCAGCAGTGCTACTGCACTTCTGTGCCTCAGCAACATGTGGCATAGTCCAGGGAAAAGGGAGGACCCTTACTAGCTTGACCAATTTAAACTGTCTTGAAGCAGCTCTCTGGATATCTTGCCAGGGGCTGTGTAACAAAAAGAGGAGCATTTCTGTATCACAATGTTTAGTCCTCGCTAATTTTAAAACATAATGTAAAAAGGCTTCCTTCCTTTATAACCATGGCACTCGTGACCCTTTCTTTTATAAATATCCACGCACACACAGACACAGAGTATAAATTAATCTGGAAAATGTGTTGATTTATAAGAGGAGGGAACAGAGGGAAGAGGAAATCTAAACAACCTCATTTAGTCTTGGCAATATCAAGAATGCCAAGGCTAGTTTTCCCCTGCTTGTGGATGAGGCAGTTGGAAGCTTTTGAGAGAGGGACTGGGGTTATATTATGAGCTTTTTCATAGTTTAGATGAACTGAGGGTGATACTGGAATTTTAAGGAATGTTTTTTTCCTCCTATATGATTTTCTATGCTGAAGTTTAATGGCTGTTGCAAGCAAGAAGAAAACATAATTTTCCCACTACATCTTTTGATTCCACCAGATGAACTGAGTTTCTCTGGCATTATTTCTTTTTAAGAAAATTCAAAAAATCAGGCAGTTAAATTTAACCCAGCTATAACTCTGCTGATTCAAAATTACACTAAAATGAAGGTCAGATTTGGCCAAACCTTTTAATTGCTCATGACCCCATTATTTTCTGTCCCCCTTCCCTCCCCCCTTAACCAGTTGTCCCATTGTTTCACTAGGGATTGAAGTTAGATTTACGGGCTGGCAAATACAAGGATTGCTCTTTTGCTCTTTTGCCCCATTCTCTGATTTGAAAAATAACAAGAGAGGGGATGGGTGTAGGGAGAAGCCTCAGAGGGGTTTGTTTGTTTGTTTGTTTTTCCCAGTATCCCTGTAGGTTGCTAGTGTTATACCATGAGTTTTTAAGAAAAATGAGAATACAAGCCAATCAATTCCCTTCAGCTCCACAGGACTGCACTTTCCTGAGACTATATAAACATCCATTTGCCCCGTGAACTCTCCCATCTGATTTTATTAAATTTGTTTTCCCCTGTGCTATTGTTTATCATCATTTTTATATATATTTATCCTGGTGTTATATTTTTGCTGTCAGCTAGAGCAACGAACAAGCTTTTATCAGCCTGTGAGCCCCATGCAGGGGAGCGGGAGTGGGCAGCACCCGGTGCACAATCTCTCCTCCTGTGTTACCAAGTCCCCTGTGCCACAGTGGGATTCACTCCCTGAAGAGATAAAGTTCCCACTGGGTCCTCCTCCCCCTTCAGACTTTGCTCTGGCGTGAGTGCGGGCGTTTGCTTTGGTTTATGACAGTGAACAGAGACTGTGGGGGCCGCGCTGGGTCAGCACGTCCTGTAGCTCCCCTGCCCAGCAGAACCTACCTCGGGGGCTGCTGCCATCCCCAGCAGGTCCCTCTCACCCACAGACTGGTTGTGGTTGGTTTCGGTTGTGGCAAGTTTTTCCACTAACAGATTTCCCACCTCAGAGGCCCACTTTGGGTGTTTGTGTCATCATAAGATAGGACTGACTGAGATTGAATCTGACCCCCTATTTATGTCCAAACAGCAGTAAAGCTGCAGACAAACATAAATAACACATGCTTGCACATCCTCTGCTGTGTTGTGATCCCAGAAATGCTGAAACTGGTGTCTGAGCACTTCGAACCCTGCTTTTAGACAATTTGAAATGCATCCATTAAATTGCAGTTTTTGCTGAACCTGTCAAGAAGGGTTTCTGCCCCAAATGGAAACTGTCCAGAAAATTATGCATGGCCATTTTAAAGTTATGCAAGGTCAGAAAACACAAACAAACCAAACAAAACCAAAAGAGGGGCAATTGAATGGCCGCAGGACAAAACTGTGAGCTAGGAGAATCCATTCCCTTCAATTATGCCCACCTAGCCACGTGAAACCAGGGCAGTGGTGAATTGCACAAGGATGAGGTGGGGGTCATCCCCTTAACCACAGAAGTTTAAACTCCAGTTTTCTAAATGTTTTGAGTCCTGATGTCATTCTAAGCTAATAGGTGGGGTTAAAATAATTGCTTTTTTGCTGGCCAGCCGTACGAAGATCCGGGGGAGGTCTCTTTTTCCTTTCAGACCTTCCAGCCTGCGCACTGGATTTTTTAGGTGAGACACAGGGCGGGCAGATCTGAGCCCACCCTTTAATCCCGAGGTTCTTCTGCCGGGCCAAAGCGATTCTGGACAGTGGCAGCTGAGTTCCTCCTCAGGACGTAGGCAGATTGCCCCCTTGCAGGGCTAACGAGCACTGCCTGCCCGGGGAGTATCCGGCCGGGATCAAACCCAGGCCCCGGCAATTGCTATGCCATGTACTTAACCACTACACCACCAGGGCTCCCAGTTAAAATAAAATGCTTCATTGAACTAGGTGGGTGTGTGAAACGGTTCTTTTTTCCCTGCTGCTCTGGGGAAAAACAGGAGGACAGGCTGGGATTCAATGCTCATATTAGTCCCTGCTGCTGCCTGTGCTAGCAGACAGGTGTCCCAATACCGAGGGCCCATCCCTTTTTGTTTGGGGGGCCCCACCCCAAAACACAAGCTGGGGAACAAAACAACAACTGTGTTGAGAACGAAGTGAAATATTAAGTGTCCTCTGATTAAGAGGTGCTTTTTTGGAGTTTTGTGCACTGATGAATTCTAGGGGTGCCTGGGAGACAGCTGTGACTCCTAGCTTTGCTGGATTGGTTTTCTGGGATACTTCAGATGAATAAATATCCAGAGCCATCAGGAGCTCCTCATTCCTTGGAGCCCTCCTTTCCCCACTGCCCCCAAACTGGCCTTCTGACATATATTGCAGCTCCTGGTTTTCAGTGTTTTTCCCCTTCATTAGCTGAATTCTAAGCTCAGTTAATCTCTGCTCACTGGATTAGTAAAAACTTTTTTGTCTTCTTGTGAGCTGCACTTTTTCTTATTTCCAATTTTAAGTGCCCAACGAGCAAATCAAAAAAGAAATATTAAGGTTTCCTGGCTATGATCGTGACATCAAATCAACCGTGAGTGACAAATCGGTTTTATCGGTGAAACTTGTTAAATTCAAGGACTAATTTTTAATTTCATTTTTTTAAAGTTCATTCATTTAAGAATTCTGAAAGGGTTTTGCAGAAAGTCTAAAAAAACCTCCCATCTCTCTATATAAAAACCTGTCTCCAGAGAAAATTTTCTCAAAATACATAAAACAGCCAAATAATTTAGAACCTGTGGGTTTAACTTTGACAAGGCATGACAACCATTTTGCAAGCTTGAAGGCATTTTGGAACCATTATAAACCAAAAACACCAGGATGTTGAAAATTAAGGCTCCAAGCCCAAGTACAAACTGTCTCCCTGTGTACCTATTGCATCAGTCTCTCTCTGTCCAGGGAAGCCTGGAATATATATAGCCGCAGCAAGGCATGAAAAAGCTGGAGTTTGGCTGTAGCCTTTTATGGAAAGTAACTTCCTGGTTAGGATTTAGAATGTTCTGCTTTGTCCTGGTGTAATTTGATGAACAACTTTTCAGGAAGGCTTCCAGCAACCTCCTCTTTCCTGTCCCCTGCCACTGCTTCATCTTGGCCTTGGCCCTTACGGATCTGTCCTGCCTTACAGTGAAATGGGTGAGACAGCTGAATCCCTGGGAAAATCATCATTTATTCTTGTATTTCCTATTTGCTTGTCTATTTTATCTTTCGTGGGTGTTTTTTGTTTCCAGGGAATCAGGTCCACTATCCAGCCTCCTACACAACTGGGACAACAGTGCAGGATGGACGTGTGAGGCAGAAGTTGCTGGCAAGGGTCAGAAATTTCATGAGGCAGCTAAAGCATCCTCCAGCTCATTGAGTGCCAGGTAACACCTTTAGTCCATCTGGTGACCACAGCCTGCTATGGTTATTATGATACATATTTACCAGAATGTCTCCAACCACTGATTCTCTGTTGAATTGTCCCTAATTCACAGCAAAGCAATGTGAATGCAGCATGCCTGCAGAACACTGCTGCCTGACTGCTGTTTTGACTTGCTTTGCACAGCTGTGAATACAAGGTAGAAGGCAGTGAAAAATTACGAGCAGAGTAACTAAGGATGTTATAAACAATGTCTGCGTGGTTAATTTAAATTTAGCTTATGTTTCTCAAGAGTCATTAATGATAGATTGCTTTGCATTCTTAGAAATGGGGGGAGAGGGGGGAAGAGTATCCATGTAAATTGACACTGTTATCAAAACAACAAAAGAAATCCCTGGAGGCCGTTTAGATGCTGTTGGAACCAGATTTCCAAAATAACGTTAATGGTATTCTTCCCTGTTAGTCTGTTAATGCATGTATGCAAAGATAACAGCAATAATAATAGAAGACACAAAAGTTGCATGTGAGAGATGTGCTGCGTATTCTTCTTGCTCTTCTCCCTCTTCCTTTGCTTCTCAGGGTACTTATATATGTATGCTGCTCTGATGTGACTCCTTTCAAAGGAGTAATTGCAGACAACAGACTTCACTCTTTGCTTTATTGGCAGCTTAAGGCATTCAAGCACTGAAAGGATTAAGTATTATATCTTGAGGGACACCTTTCTGTTTCATGTGCTTGGGAAAGCTAGTGGTTGTTAGAGATGTATGGGCAGGTGTGTGACTGCCTTAAATATGAAAGATTTTTCAGAATGACTCAGTGTTTATTTTATCTTTTTATGTTCTAACTTTCACTTAAGTTACCCTCAAAATCTTTTTCACCCCAGATACTCTATGAAAGGTGCAATGTTCTCTAGATGTCACCTTAATTCAACATCTCCTCCCTGTGCTCTGCTCCTCAGACACAGCATTGCTTATCACTGCAGAACATAATGGACAAATGCTTCTTATTCTTATTATGTTTAAAATGCATTTTCCAATTAACATTTTCTAAACAAATAGTCTAATTTTGTACAGATAGGCAGCTTTTTAATAGGATGCCCCAACTGACAATTACCATACAATTCCTAAGGCCAAGAATCACAAACATGTCATTAATCCCCTAATAAAAACATCTGATCTCCTCCATGCTTCACTGTTGAAATCCCTGTCTTTTTTCTTTTTCACTTTTTATTAAGTGCAGGTAGCAGATTGTTTTGGACTATTGGAAACAATTAAATCAAAGTCCATGGGGCGTTCTACAGCTATACTTAATAGAGAAAGGCTGCTTAACCTTCCTGCTGGTTAAATTGGTTGCTGCAATGCACAGCTATTTTTATTTTTGAGTGAAAGTGAGGTTTTGAAACCTTAAAAATAAATGATGGACTTGGCAGAAGAAAAATACTTGCTTATAAATCAGCACAAATGCACTGCCCTGTATTTACTTTGTGGTGTGTATCTAAATTTCTATTTTGATTCAGGGATTTACCCTGATAGATTAATCTGTGTTTAGTGAGAGAAGAAATTCATGCTACCTGTTTCAACAGTGAATTTGCATTAAATAAGATGGGTAAGAGGAAAGCTGAATACCCCATTTGCACATTAAAAGCTGATCATTAATCCTATATTTTAACTCTACAACTGTCAGGAGCTATTATTTCCCAAAGAGCCTGACAGTTCAAGGGATAAACTGGAGTGGGTCCCATTATAAAGGTCTATGAATAGACGTCAGAATAGTTTGCGCATCAAACCCCAAAGGCTATTAAATGTGATACTTTAAGAATCAATTTGTAGCTAAATTAAAATGAAGGGATGTGAATCCTCAGACAGATTTTAATAAAGCAGAAAATTTAACATATAGAGTGGCATCTTAAATGAAATTAGACACATGTAAAGATTTTAAAAAATATGTATTATTAAGCATAAAATAACCCCCAACATCGATTTTCAGCCTAGTGCTTGAAAAACTGTGCCACAGCAACGAGATCAAACAAGGAGAGGTGCTGAAATGCTGCTTTCAAAATTATGTTTTCAAGTGACTCTAGAGTAGATCAATAAGAGAGCTGATAGCTTACGAGCTTCTGAGACAAGTCAACAAACGCAAGGCAAGAAAAGAGGACCAAAGAGCTGTCTTCATACAAAAAAAATTAGTTTCCAACAGGACATCCTGCTGAGTTTTATCTGAGTTCATTAGACTTGAAGACTGAGATCTGCTAATTCCACATGAAAAGTTCCAGACATTTGCAAAACCAAATCAAATGTGATGCTGTACTTAAGCTTGTTAAGAAGTTGAAGTTAACACTAAAACCTGCTTAAATAGGCTCTCAGGAAATAACGCTGCACAAGCTGTACCGTACTCACCCTTTCCGAAAGCCAAAAGAAATCATGCAAACTCTGTGCAGTTCATGTGAGGCCTTTAAGCACCACACTAGACTGGCCATCCACAAAACAAATGTTGGGAGAAGAACACGATCCCACAGTATGTTACTTCGATTTTCTCCCAAGGGGTCTCAAATGAAGTCAGGAAATCAGGCCCAATGCATGCAATTGCAAGGGCAGGAGTACAGAAAGACTGATAGCCCCACTGTACTGGGAACAACTTTGTTCTCTTCCATTTATTTCCTCAATTTCTTTCTCTTGGGCAGCTTATATCCTAAAGTCCTTGAATCAGGATGAGCTTTTAAAATTATACATTTTCTGTATACCTGTGCTCTGAAAGTTAATTGTTGTTTATTATTCAAAGTAGGCTACTGAAATTAGATCTCATAAAAATGAAAAGGTTCATTTCCATAGCTGAAAATGGAGCTCCTCACATATTGAAGCTGGAAGAGGTGAAGACAAAGAAAAGTTTATTGTAGACAGTTCCCCTGGTTGTTCTGTTAAAAGCCTGACGAGGCATGAATGGAAACTCCAGAAAGCCCCTCACTTTGTACTTCACTGATATCACAGATTTTAATATCCCAGGGAGGATAGCTGAAATCTCTATGCTGTGGGTTGTCCATAATGTCTAGTAAATAATTTTCTCCAATAACTTCAGGTAAGCTATTCCTGCCTTTTTTATATTGTTAAATGCAATTAACTATTAATCCCTTGTCCACCATTATTTCATTATTTTGAACTGGAGGCCAGCTATTTATAGAAATGTGGATGTGTGAATGTATAAATTAAAGGAACTAAGTTCTTTACTGTGTTTTTAAGTTGTATAGAAAGTTCCAATACTGAGGCTTCCAATACTCAGTCTGTTCATTCAGCCCTTTATATGTGTGCTTCATGGTATCATCTTTAATTGCACAGCCACATAATAACTTTATTCAAATGCTTCTCTCAAAAAAGAATAATTAAATTCCTCGTGAGCTTTTCTGTGGTGACCAGTTCTGCAGTATTTGAACGCTTCATGAACATAAATTAATTTATCTCCGTTTTGGCAGCTGCTGTTGGAACTCTTCCCAACGTTACTGCTCTGAGTTCTTAGTATAGTGAAATTTTGGCTTTGCCCATGTAATCTACCCTAGAATAATATATTCAAGCATGGAATAGTGGGATATCATAGTCTATAACTGAGGACGTGGCATATGCGGTTCAGTCGGCGCTACCAGCTGTGAGAAACCTGAGCATCCTCAGTTACAGCAGAATCTTAGAATTTAGCAACTCCAATTGAAGAGGTAGTGATGGAGCATGTGCAAACTGTGACTTTTCACAGACTTATAACACAGCCAAATGTGTAACAAGAATAGCAAAAGGCAAAGCACTAGCATAGGGAGACTTCAGATTTTTCAGACTCTGGCTTCAAATTGTGAAGGTGCTAGAACAATTCCTAGAGAAAGACCAGACTGTTTATTGATAAGCAAAACAACCTGCTTTCTGTTTCAGAAACAGCTAAACAGTTTTGGCTGAAATTGTCATTAGTGTTTGGGCCTGAATTAGATGCTGCATGAAATGACAGCAGAAACGGCTAAACTCATAAAATTTAGCTGTCAGTGAAGACAGGCTTATAAAGGTAAAATGTCAGGCAATTTTTCCTTTTTCACACTGCACCTACACAAATGTGTAATAATCTCATTACACATAATGCCATGCATTTGATATGAATGTGTATGTACCATGAGAGTGCAAATGTGCTTGTGCAAATATACCCAGAGAGATCAAATGTTTTGTCATGTTCAAGATCAGCACCTATAGATAGTCACCATGTGTAATTCGGGATCAGTTATGCAAGCACACAAGCCTGCTGCTAGTGAGCCGCTCAGCAACAACACTACCTCCGACTGCAGTCAGAACAGGACAGTCAGGATCATAATCTTATTAAAGGAGAATAGATGCAGAAATCATGTCCTACTTTTGTTAAATGCAGCACTGGTAGGTTACACGGCTTGCTCACGGTTTGAAATGCTCATTGTGTGTCTGGCTAGAAAAACTGATTTGATTCATTTGAGAAATTCTAAGTATCACCATTAACAGAATTTTCTCCCTTAGGCCTATAAATCAAGGTATATATTAAAAAAAAAGACTTTTGTTTCTCATCTGTAAGAAGTTCTTGTTGTCTTTTATTGCAGAGAGCCGAGTGTAATCACCACAAGAGGAAACAATCCAGTTCAGCTGCAGCCTAGGCAGGAAAGCTGACTGCCAGGTGCATGAAGTGTAAGGATATCTGTGCTGGCTATGTACGCACCAAGGGTTTGATTTGCATTAAAACAGTGCTGAGTTGGAGGGAAAAGAATGGAAGAGAGGATAGGTAGGCACCTACCCTACCACCATCTCTCTGCCTGCTGAAAAGGTTTGGGTTTCACAGCAGAAACACAAATACAGAGTGAAGATAAATAATTAAAGCCTGGCATAATGGGCCACAGTAATTTCTTGTTACTAGGAAAGTTTTGGGAGTTTTTTTGTGTGTGTGTAACACACAAAGTTCATTTGAAAAATTTAAATGTGTTAAAGCATTCTACCATTTCCTCCAGTATTGGCAAAACTTGTATTACCTTGGGAAAAAAAAAATTACCCAACACCACTGAGCACATGGGCTTATCTGCAACTTAATACTGTTATTGTAAGGGTTTGTATAGCTCACTTCCTGCCTTTAGGCTTACACAACAGGATATTTAAATTACAAAGACAATGAAGAAATGAGGCAAAATGCTCTTGATATTAAAAATGTTCTAGTTGTCCTAATTCCCCATGAAATGAGTTGCAGAATTAATCAGTAAACACAAGGTCGTTCCTGGAAACAAACTACAGGCGAACTAAAGGCAGCAAGGCAGGTTCAGGGTTTATCAGCTGTGCCACTACGCTGTGAAAAACGTGTAACTTACGAGTATAATGGCAGCTACTACCCTTTGCTGTTAACAGTCTGCCACTGTTTCCATTGTTAACTTGGTCTTCAGGGTTTAATATCTCACCTGTATCAAATTGCATCAGGTCAAAACTTGGCTCACAGGTGTGTCTGAATGGTACTCTTTTTTTTTAAACAACAAAATTAAATTTTATTATCCAGAGCTGCAATGAGGACTATTTTTAGAAACTGATTTTTTTAATTGGTATTGATATTTTTTCCTATTCACTTTCCAAACCTGAACACAAACAAAAGTTTAACTTTTCACTGAAAAATCCTCTAAATGTAATGCAATTTGTCCATTGAACTTTTTGTTAATATTCAGTTTGTGTAGATGGAGATGTTTTTATCTTAGAGGTCTTTATCTGAGTGGGACCTCCTTTCCTATGCTTTCCTGATCTACCATCTTGGAGAACTGCAAGAAAACCCACACTGGATTTGCAGCAGACCTTGGCTGTTTTTTTTTTTTTTCTGGTGCACGTTTGGGACAGAGTTTCTGTTCTATTCGAAGTGTATTTATTCTGTTTTAGCTGTGTGACTGACTCACTCTGGTTCCGCAGCCAACTCAAAGAAGGTACAAAACCACCTTTGCCAGAGATTGCTGAATGGATATAACCCTTGCTGTGTGAGGTACAAATGCAAAACACAATTCCAAGCACAGGTAGCAAGCATGACTTGTGCCATGGTTTGCTCTGCCAGGGTCAGCAAAGGTCTCAGGGTATTTCATTACAGCAGTAGTGAGTGCAGCTCTCTGAAAGTACTGACCCATTTTGCAGCTACAAGAAAATGAGGCTCAGAGAGAAGAAAAACTGGCTTATGCAGTGAGTGGAGGGTCCTCCCAAAACCCAGTATATATGGCTGCAATGGGGATCAGACCCAGCATGGTACTTTGGGAGCAGGGCAGAGATGTGTTATTGCTGCATCTCGCGCTGTGGCAGCTTCAGGTGATACCCAGGGAGGTGGGACCACAGCACACACTGCCCTGCTGACACAGGGAGGGGCAGATGCTGCCACAGGCAACCTGAAATTGCCTGGGACTGAGATCAGCCACATCAGCCCTGCTCAGCGGTGCAGTCCTTCCCCTCTCCTCTTTTACCTGTGCTGCATGGGGTGAAGAGAGGACAAGTCCTACAAACCCTTGGCAAAGACTAAGTATCCACTCTTGAGCAGTTTGAGTGAAGTTCAGCTTGGATTAATAGCTGGAGTTCTAAACCCATTTTGCATTAGTGATGAAAAAAATGTGTTAGTACATGGATGAATGTAACTTATTCATGGGTTTATGGGCCCTAAGGTCAGGGAGTGAAGGACTCCGAAATAGCTTTGATGGTTACATTCTTCCCTTCATATCTCTGATTAAGTTTAAGTGTAAAACTCATGGAATTTCCCATTAACTGTACATCTGAGGAAGCTGCTGAATGCACTTATGCAAGTCCAGATAAGAAATTTAAGTTATACAAACTAGTCACACATTCCCTTGCTTTTGATATAGCAGAAGGACAGAAGGATTGTATGTGTGCTAAATAAATTACATTAGATGAAGTAATGCCTTTTTTGGACATTTTCCACTTTGCATTTGAAAGTCAGGAGCATCTGGAAAACCACATTTTTTTGAAATATGGTGGGAAATGATTAAATAAGAATGTTGCTGTCAGTCTCTTGCGTGCAAATCTTGCAGGATCTGGAAATTACCAGTGAACTTTGGAGAGATTTTTACCCTTAATATGGACTAAACACATTTGGTAGTCAAGGAGAAAACACTTGGCTACCAACCAAGCAAATACTTCCTTTTAAAAATGTTCTGGTGAGCAAGTGAAAACTGAGGTCATTCATGCAAATATGCCATTCACCAGCACTTTTTTAATAACCAGATTATGGATGCTACGCCTGCCCTACAGCAGAATGGTGTGAACTCAGTAGAAAACCCTTGAATATAAACTTAATGTAGTTATACACTCCTTGCAGAAGCACTTGTGAATGAAGTGTGCAGAGGTCCTGTCAATGCTCTGCCAAGTAGCTTACTCCAAAAAGCAAAATGGGAATACAGCAGGCTTCAGGAATACATGTAGAGCCCAGTGGTGGATAGGGGTTTGCAAAACTATCCAGCTTTGTCCCAGGTCCCCCAGCAGAGCTCTGGGCTGTGACCTCACCAGCCACCCCTCTATGGTTCCTGCAGCTTAGGGCAGCAGTTCATGCTCAGATGTTCACACCAGCTTCCAGTTGCTGGCTTCTTACTGACTTGGCACTGGAACCACCACAACTTTCATTGGAGTTACAAGGCAGGAGAACACTTCCAGAGGGCTCCTGGCCTCTCTTCACAGCACATCCGACCCCTTCTTCCCACTCACGCCTCATGCACTCTCTCCTGTGGACTACAGCTGTAGATGCTCACATTGTGTCAGTTCTACCTGGTGGAAACGGTGAACCCAACTCTCTTCAGTTCTGTAACACAAGTAAACAAACAAACCAACACACACTTTTGCCTTACTGACACCAAATGGAGTTGACAGTACACACTCATATGCATCCTTCTCTGGAGAGACAAAACACTGGCTTGGACAATACTAACAACATCATTCTGCGATCATTTTTGGCAGCGTTGTTACCACAGTTATTTTGCAATCTATTATTTTTATTACCCCAACTTCCATCAATATAAATAGGATCCTGGACTCCTTAGATGATAGAGGGATTTGGCATGAAATGTTCTTATGTCTTAGGGAAAAATATGTGGAGTATTACACAGCAACATACTTCATAGCAATAAAAGTATGACTAGTGATACATCTTGCATTGCAAAACATTGTCAAACTAGTGATGTGAAATGCAGATCTATCGCATTTTACTTTATAAAGCATAACCCTTTTATTATATAAAGCCCCTAGGAGCAAACAGGATGTTTGCACCATCGATATTAATGGGATCCCTTGCAATAAAAACAGTTCTTGGGAATCTTTTGAACAGCAGAAGGAATCTAAGAGTTGCTGGTGTATGTGATAACTGCTTTATTGAGTGAGTACATCTCTGCTTTTGTCAGAGAAGCAAATGAAAATGTAAATAGAAGAGGAAAAAAAAACAGATAAGGTATTACTCCACAAGAACATTCAAAACAAAGAAATATCTTCCAAATAGCCTGTTCTCTTCAGGAAGCTAGATAAGTGTTTTAGAATAAAAGTGCTGCTTATTCCTGAATGAGGCACCCACATAGGGAGCTGCTTTAGTTTGGTTATTCTGCAAACAATTCCGATAGCAAAAGCTCTGCCAGCCGGCTTCCTTGGAGAGGAGGGGGGAGGAGGTCTTCACTACATTAGGAGCCTTTTGTTGGTCTGATATGGCTATATTCCCCATCACACTGGTGTTCAGCAGGGTTTCCAGGATAAAATAGAAATCCAAATAGAAATCCAAATACCCCTTTCTGTCTACTTGAAAGTTTGTTCTGATTTGAACAGAATTTGTGTACTTACCGCACAATTCAATAGTGTTGTTTAACACTCAGCCTTTTCTGTGCTCGTTTTAAAACACAGAGGGGGGAAAGCAAGGGGGATTATACTGTAGGAAACAGAGAAGCAAAACTCTGCTGCCTATGACTAAAGTATCTTCAAATCCTCGCCACAGAAGTTTCTCAAAACCTTGCCGTCTCTAAGTAAGGTCTTTGTTGACATGAGTACCTTGCTTGTTACTGAATGCTCCAGGTTTATTAGCTTTGGAGTTTAACAGGGGGGAAAAAGGCAAATGCCTCACAAAATCTGTAGTGGACCAACGTCCCTAACTCACTTCTGTCTTTCAAACCCTATGAAAGCAACAAATGAGAAGCTGCCTGCAACTTGTTGTTATAAGTCAGGATAATTTTATGCTGATAATTTAATGCTAATGATCCTGAGTGTTTGTTTCAGCCTCTTTTTCTCACTAGAACAAATTCAGTTGGTTGATTTGTGGATCCAAATGTGAAAAAAGGAATCATGAATTTTGCGTGATTTATGGGGAAATTAGAAAAGTAGCCAATTTGGCATAAAATTTTGCAGGGAAGAAAAATGGTCTATCAGCAATGAAAGAAATAGTGGGAAGTTTTTGGACGAATTCCCATTCTCAAAATAATTTTCCCCAAAATTCTGCACATTGATTATGACTTATACTGTTGCAAACTACTGCAGCTTCAGATGTAATCATTGTACTTTTACTCATTTTTAATTTATGCCAGTTCAGAAATACAGGCTAGCACACATAGTTTCAGGAGCAGCAGATCCACAGCAACATTTTAGCTACCCACCCCAATCTAGTATTTCCTGATTTTACTTTAGGATGTGGGCAGTAGTATGCTAAAACTATGCTAATGACACACATTTCTGATTTGAATGAGATCCAGAAGGTAGAAAAAAGGTTTGAGAGCTTCTGAATGCTGAGTGTTTGTCTGGCACACTGAAAGGTTAGAAGGCTCTGGCAAACTTACTCCAGCCTGTGAATGGATCTGTGTGGATGGACCTTAGTATAAATTGCAGCATCTCTGCAGTGAAGCAATAAACTCTGGGATTTAGACTCTAAAGCATCTCTATTTCTCATCTGCAAGTTCCTGTGTGCTTTCAGCCAAGTAAATATCTGATGCTGGTTAACTTTTACTGTTTCCTCTGCTGCTCGTCATTGCAGATCCACATCTGAGTGCTTACAGCATATTATGTTACTGCCAACCAACTAACTTCCTCTCAAACATGTTACTTCTACTCTGTTGCTCGTGATATTGATGGCTATTTTGACCTTTGCAGTTCTCTAATTACTGAAGCCTTAAAATAGTACACGTCAGGTAAAATATTCTCTTTTTGAAGTTCCTTTTTCTTCGCATGCCTGAGCTGAAAGACCATATAAACTAAGATTATTCAACCCCTTTAGACCACTGCACAGAATGTCAAGGGAAATTTTGTTAGCAAGGACAAGTGACTGTTTTGTTCCACTTTTACTTCTGAGGTATTTTTTACTCAGCAGAAGATAGTACGATGATATATTTGCCATGCCGTTCCATAAATCATTTAAATTCTTCTCCTTATTAAACTCCAGAAATGAACATTTGTTAACTATTTTTTTCTGTAGCCCTTTATTTCAAGTTTGTGAAACAGCCCCAAATAACACACTGCTTAGAGCTGGCAACCAATTTCCCCAGTTTTACCAAGCGACGCATTTGCTGTAACATCAGAGGTCATTTTTAGCTATTGTACGTCTTTGTCTGGTCCAGTTGGAAAAGCGCACAAGCACTCCAGTACTATCAGTTATGCTTGGAGGAACATAAGAAGGGCGAGGGGGAGGGGAGAGGAGGCAACACAAACTCAGAAATAGCCCGTTTTTCTGCTTTGGGAGAGCACAGCCCGCTAACAGCCAGGTCCAGCCTGCCAGAAAATCAGTGTACTGCAGTATTATCGGTAGACAGCATGGAAAACCCCAGGCCACAGAAATACACCCTCCCAATGATCAGTGCCTCAAAGAAAAAAAAAAATCTTAAAAGTCGCATCCTTACTGAATTTGTCTTCCTTGAAATTAATTCTACTTTGTGGCCTAGTTTTTTTTATTTCTGAACCTATTATGGGCCACATCTGTGGAAGTCTGTATCAACTACTCTGAAACCAGCTGCTGCTGAGATTCTTTCAGTTAAGCTGAAATTAAGAACAAGTTTGTGGGCTCCCTACCTGCTGTGAAGCCGTGATGTAGTTTATAAAATTACATATGGGTGAGAAAATCTGACTGCCAGGGCTGGAAAAGTTGGTACATTTAGCATGAACCTAAAATAACCGTTTATGTTGAGGCTGTACTTATTTGCAATATTAACTTTTTCTGCTCTCTTCCTCAGTGTCATTGTAAAAGCAATATTGGATAATTCAATGATAAAAAAAGTGGGTTTGAGAGGATCAAAGCACAAAAAATCAAAATCAGGCTATATCCTAGCAACTGTGTTGGCGGTAGGGGCAAATATGAAAGACATTAGAGTTAAAAATGTTGATTCTTCAAGAAAGGTCTCCAGATTATTTCTGCCATAAGGAAAAGCTCATTACATGCCATAAATGAGATGATGGAAACAAACACCAGTCATCTTTTATCATTGATGCAATTACATTGATAGCAAGGGGACAACTTGTATGAGTAGAAAGTAAAGAGGTTATGACCACATCCTGACACCTGATACAATTTGTCAACAGATATGACCAAGTTGCTTATTGCTGTTACACATTAATAGACACGTCAGATCATGAAATATATGCACCTCTCCAAATGGAAAAATATTTTCAAATCCATTTGCTAGATTTATGTCTGAATAAATTAACAGGGTGCAGGGGCTTGACCTCAATCCATGCAGACCCGGAGTATGCTGGTGTGCAAAACTTTAATGGGTTGGGGTGTGTTTTCATAGTACAAACTCTGGGAGCAGCCTGACACTGCACAGCTACTAAGGGATGATTAGAGAGAAGAGAAAGATTCTTGTGGTGCACATTAGAAGTCAATGTATTTAATCCAAGTGCATAAGCTTGTTATTAATTGAAACCATTTTGTTTCAGACTGAAATTTGTGCCACCCACAGAAACTCTGGAAGCACACCAGTGTTAGAATGGCCCATTTTAACTGGAGTCAGATATGTGAGTTTCTTGTTTAAATGCATAATTGGGAATGCTTCTATGTCATAATCTGCAGACATGGATGGGTATTAGAGCTGCCTGTGCCTTCCAGTTGGTAACTTCTGCACGTGTTTTTTGTATCTCTAGATACACCAAGAAAAAGCCTGGTTTAGAATGTAAAGAGTAATACAAGATTATTTGTCATCAGTTCATGTGCTCTTTTTTCTGACCAAGCACAGTTTGAGAGCAAAATCTCTGTTTTAGATTTAAATAGAATTTCAGACAGATTTTTAACAGCAGAAAATATTAATTGCCACAGAACCTGAGTAACTCTGAGCAAGCACACAGAAAAAGAGAGACTGACTCGCCTAGATTACATTTCACTTACTGTATCTGTGTATGTGACATGTACACACACACGGACACATACATATAAAAAGTAATCCAAACTTGGCTTGTTTGCCTGTCTTGAAGTATTTATCTATGCTTTCAGCCTTGCTTTTACAGAGATGGCCTTTTTTCCTCACTACTCTACTACAGTGTTTCTTGGGAACCTTTTCTTATCTAAACTTCCACCAATCACTCCTAAGGCTAAGTTATGCAGACAAGTCATCGCACAGAATTTCATCAAACTGCCATTTTCCCTAACTTGAGAAAGCCTGGTCCCAAACGCTGAACAAATAATTTATTAGACCATAGCAAAAGTAAATAAACGCTTTCCTGCTCCAAGTATTTCATTAGCCAGAATTATTATACATGCGAGTCTATAAATAGTAAAACACGTATTGAGTCATTAATATCGCTGACATTCTCATACAAAATACTGTAATTTAAAGAATTTGAAACTGGAGGACATCTCCTGGAAGATTTCTGGCAAAGATAAAATGAGTAAACTGTCTGCAAACAAATTAGTCACCCATGTAAAGGGTACATTACTAACGAATTGAAAATTAAGAACATCATCTCTACTTGAAATTTCTAATGACGTCGATGATATTATGCAAACACATCCTGCATATCTTTTAAGTATATAAATTCTTACACTGTTTCAGTTTTGCTTTTAAAACCCAGAAGTGCTGGACTCAGCAGAAGAAATGTGAGAAAATCTCCTATTTAAAATTACATGGACAGAGGAACTCTGCTGGTGACTTCCCGTGAAATTAATATACCGCTTGATTGTTTTTAAGGTCTCTGCATCTTCTGAATTTTTAATTGCCTTTCCATTAAAGTGGAATACCCCTCGCTTACTAAGCTTGAGTTGGGTTCTCCAGTCCTTTCACCCCTGTAGCCTCCTGTTTTCTTATGGGAACAAGGAGTATAAGACCGGGCCCTATGGAAGCAAATATGGAAAATATTAAGTATTTTAAGCATTACTCTGTCAAGTAATAGAGCAAGCACTGTGTTGTGTATTCTCATATTTTACTGTCTAAGGAAAAGAATCTGTACAGACTCCAAGAGAAAAGGAGTAGGTCATAAAAATCACATTTTTAGGTAGAGGAGTTGAGAAGTCTCATGCACCTTTCATTGCTCTGACTTGTCAATTTTCGCCATATGGAAATTGTTAACTTAATACTGTAGTTCTAAATACTGCCCAGGAATGCTGATTTATAATGGATTTCTTACTCTTTGTGTAAAGAAACACTGAAGTACTATATAAACTGTGATTAGAGAATCTACGCGCTTGTGTTATAGGTGTGTGCCTGGGGTGGATTTTCAGGCTCAGAGAGGTGACATCTGCTCTGGTCCCCGCACAGGTAAATCTGGCACCAGTGAATTCAGAATTCCCGCAAAATGATGCACTCCTGGAGTAACTGGGAACCCAATTTGGCCTGCGATTGAAAAAGTGTGCAGGAAAGATGCTGATGCATAAGGGACAAAATCCAGACATTCCAGATACGTTATTTACTATTGAGGCACTTAAAGACACCACATTAATATAATGAAGCTGCCTTTGAAGAACAGGCAACGTGCATTTTTTAAAGCGCGTCCTCTTTATATTTTGACCAGCTGCTATGCACGTCTAGTTATTTTTTCTTCTGTGAATTAGAATTAAATTTGATTGTCCCAAATACATCCCACTCAGGCATTCATGCTGAAAGCAGCAACAATTGTCAATGACCTTTAACACGCCTGCTATACAAATTAGTGCAGATCATTAATCACACATAGCTTACATTTTATGATTCGTGTATCCTTCATTACCAACTTTCCCCTCTCGCTCGCTGCCCCCCACCCCCACTGCTTCCTTTTATTCCGAGGGTTCTTGTAATAAGCGCTGGAAAGGGCAGGATTTAAAGCCTCCCCCGGCCCCAATTTTGTTTTCTTCTCATTGCCGGAGCAGTTCGCGTCCCAAGTGCAGGACGGAGGGAGGGCGGCGCGGGGCCGGTGCGCCCAGGACAGGCCGGGCCGGGGGCGGGGGCGACTCCGCCGGGGAGCTGCTAGCCGGGGAGTCCGGGGGCGAGGGCGTTCTGCCGGCCCGGGCCGTCAAGATAACACCGTCCCTCCGTCAAAAGTGCTCCGTGTCAATTGTACGTCATCGCACATTACGAGACAAAGAAAGAAAAAAAAAAAAAAGGCTCCATCCACACCCTTGATGTCTAGTACCGAGCGTTAAATTAGGCTTCCCAGCCATAGACTAAACACGCTCCCCTCGCCTGTGGCACACACAGATTTGGCGTGATTAAACCTAGCTTCGCAAACGGGCAGGAAAACAAGAATTGAACTTTTCAGCCATAGGAAAGGGGGGGTGGCATGGGGGGCTTTTTTTGTTGCTTGTTTTTTTCTTTTTTTTTTTCTTTCTAAAGCCATATGGCAGATTGATTTGTTCGGAGGTCTTTCAACTTCCCCAGCGTGGCTGTTGAACAGTATTCCTCTTTGATCTTGATTGAGGACTTTAATGTTGTTTTTTCTGCGCATTTCAATAGATCCATAAATATTTTACCAGTGGAATTCGCGGCCCCCCAACCCTCCCCCCCCAAAAAAAAAAGAAGAAGAAGAAGAAAAAAAATAAAGTTTCTCATAGAAATGGATCTGGGGCAACTCCAGCCCGTACCTTTCGCAGCGGAGGAGGTACGTGGGAACCGGGGCGGCGGTGGGCAGAAGCGCCACTCCGCGCCCGCCTTCTTCCCCCCCGCCC
>VZRF01013004.1:498379-616248 GCA_013396875.1 Vireo altiloquus | reverse complement strand
CAATTATTAACAGTGGGTTGTTGCCCCCCTTCTCCCCCCGCCCCCGCTAATATCGATCCGGCGTGTGCGTGAGATGCCCGATGTGGGGCTGTGTGTCCCCCCCTTGTCTGCGAGTCGCTCTCTGTTCCTCTGTTCCGTGGCGAGTCGGGCGCTGCGTGATCCCCGTTAGAGAAGTACACAGTTTATCAAAGGAAGTTGGGGGTGGGCGGGCAGAGAAAACAATTATTCACATATAGACAGCGAGGAGGACTCGGAGGACAATGTCTCCGTAGCGATTATTTCCAGAAGAGGAAAAATAGCCCGTTTGATGCGGGTGGGGTGGGGGAGGGAGGCAGGGAGTTTAATGTATATGTTAAAAAAAAAAGGGGGGGGGGCGAGAGGAGGGAAGGAATGGGAGAGAGATGGAGAGGGAGGCAGAGAAAAGAAGAATAGAAATAATGCAGTTCCAGACATTTTGTGCTATAAAAGCTTTCCTCCTCCTCGTCCCTCCCTCCCTCCCCCCATTACTATCTTCGGTGATCATTAGCATAGCGCCGAGTCGCGATCCTAATGCGAATTAAGCACTTGGGCAAGTTGAGGAAAGTTTGGATGGGTAAACTTTGCGATGAGGGAAGAAGGTGGGGTGCTAAAGCTGGCAGTACGTGTGGGGAGGCGTGTGGAGCATGACAGCCGGCCGTTGTTTTTCCCCTCAAACCAGCTAACCTCTGCAATTAACTGCTGGAGACAAACCCTGTGTTTTAAGCCGAAAAGTGTCGGTTTGGAGTCAGCACCATTTATTAGGAGCATTAATAAGCTCCCGGCAGCAGACAGGGATCTTCTGGGGAATGCGCATTGTGTGTGCCCACTGCTTATCTTTTACATTACCCCTATAGATACGGAGGCGCTCCGGCACTGGACGTGCAAATATCATTTTGCTCGGACTATTTTCGAAACATTAATTCTGTTCTTTATTTAATCCAGATGCAGGGNCCATTTGCTGCCTTATTGTTGGTGTACATTTTCTGAAAAGGCGACTGGTGTAACCTGTGGAATTTGAAATGCAAATAAAAGCCTGTGGGAGTTGAGGCAGAACAAATCAGCATTTATAAAGTGAAAAAGATTTAATGTCTTTGAAACCACTGCGAGATTTATTTATTTTTTTTAAAATAAGAACTGAATCGTGACGTCAAGTCGTTTGGGCAAGATTTTTAAATTTTTTTTTTTTTTTAATGTCTGAAACGCGGGTATGCGAAGTGCTTACAGGAAAAACAGATTACAAGATTAACATCTGTTAACATGATCGTTTATCTCCAGCCAAAAATAGGTCAGTCCTTTCTTAAGGAAACACGATTGCTGGGCGCATGATTAAATAATGAAATTAGGCTGATGAGTTCATAAATTAGACGCTGTGTCGACGTGCATTAGGATCCGACCTGTGACAAAAATATGTAATTCGCGGTCCGCCGGAGAGCGGTGCGGGGTCAAAGTCCCTTTTTGGGGAGAGGCGCAACTCTCTCGCCGCCTCCTCCTCCTCCTCCCCTCCTCTTCCTCCTCCCCTCGCTCCCCATCGCCGGGCGCTCCCCGCCGCTCGCACCCAGCGCCTCCCCGCCTGGGCACCCGAACTCTCCCAGCGAGCGGAGAAGTNCGGCCCGGCCCGGCTCCGCTCGGCCCCGGGGTGTCGGGGCGCGGCGAGGTGGGACGGGGAGCCGCCGTGCCGCCGCCTTCCCCCGGCCTTCCTCCTGCCCTGCCCTGCCCCGCCCTGCCCTGCCCTGCCCTGCCCTGCCCCGGGCGCACCCCCGGCCCGTCCTTGTTACTGGTGTCCGCTCGCCGTTCCCCCCGCAGCGCTGCGATCCGGCTTTTTTTGGGAAGTGGGTGAAAAAGTGCCTTTATGAAAAAGCTCCTCTGGCCTGGCGGGGCCATCGATAGTTTGACTTTCGTGAGGTTTATTTTAATCGTATTATTATTTTGAGGCGGATTCAGCGGTTTCTGGAGATTCTCTCCCCAGAACTGGTGTTTGGCCGCCGTGCTCGGGGCCGGCTCCTCGGCGGCCGGGGACAGGTCCCAGCAGCCCGCCCGGCAAAGGGCCGCTGCGCTTTGGCCCCGTGCCACGGAGTTTATTTCATGCTTGCTGCACTAAATGAGTTAACAGCCAAAGGGTTTTTCATTAACTCGACTTGGCAACCGTGCATTTCGTTGGCTTCTCCCCCCACCACCCCCCCCCCCCCCAAAATAAAAAAGCGTGATTTTAAGCAAAAGCTGAGTGGCATAACATGGGTTGATTTTGATTTGGGCGGGGGAGTCTTTTCCAAAGTCTTCTGTCAGATTTCCCTTGTGCCCCCATCCCCGGGCATGGTGTGTGGGTGGGATGATATTTATTTTGTGAGATGTGCTGTGTGTCCTGATTTTTGACCACAGCTTTCCAGCGGTGTTTTAAGGCCCTTGTGTGTCTTGGACCAAGCAGGAGGATGCTGACCCCGTGGGAGGGCCGTGACCTTCACCTGCCCCCCATCAGCCCCCCGAGGGACGTGTGGATCGGGCCAGGGGGAGTGTGTGCATGTGTGTGCTGGGGAGCGAGGTGCTGCATGCAGGGCGGGATGCACCCAGGGCCGGGAGGGGTGTTGGGGCAGGTGGTCGGGAGCGTGTGTGGACAGATGCAGGGATGGGGTATGTTGCATTGCTGCATGGGAGCCAGATGTGTGTGCCTGCCCGTAGGTCCTGCTGGGTTGTGCGTGTGCGTGGCAGAGTGAGGCTCACATGGCTGCGGGGTGGGAGAATGCTTCACTGGAGCAGGTGCGTGTGTGTGCCCCCGTGTTTGTGGCTGTGTCCCACGAGCGCGTGTGGGTGGTAGTGCATGTTGGGCTTCTCCAGTGGGGCCCCCATGTGCTTGCCCCGCAGGCTGGCTGCTGCCAGTGGGCCGAAAATAACTGCGTTATAAAAGGTGTTGGCTGTTTTGGAGGGGAGCAGTGCCAGGGAGGGGTGGTGGTGGTGATGGGAGCAAAAGTTTCATCTCATCGAGGAGTATGTTGGTAGTTTTGCTCCCGTAGTTTTGTCCATGGCAGCTGGCTGGGATGAGTTGTCTGTCAGTGAATGTTGTTTCTTTGTTTCTCTGCCAGTGTGTCCTTCGCCTCTGTCACAGCAATCTCACAATCATCAGCCTGGTCATTTGCTACTCTGTGCGCCCCAACTTTGTCCCACCAGGGTGGGCCACAGTGGTTTTTGGAGCTTTCCCCCGCAGAAACTGGAAGCTGAAGTTGCATGGGAGCACCTGTGGTGTAATTAGTATCAAGGTGCGGATATTCCAGGAGACGTCTTTAGTTTCACAAGAGTAGCTACCATAGCTGTCTTGACTGAGTTTTGCATAATAAAGTCATTTGCGTCGGGCTCTGTGTCACTGGCACAAGCACACCTTTACTAGCTGCTGATGTAAACTGGTTTTTAGCTATCTCTAGAAATTCTTGCCTGGGGTTTGTTTTCAAGCCTTTAGTTCCTATAAAACTGAGTGATGTTGAAGTGACACCTAGTTAGTGATAAGTACAGTGGAGTCTGTGTGAACAATAGGGCATTATAATGCTCCCTCTAAACTGTTAGTTCAATATGCAAAGATAATGCTTACCGAAAGGAGAGAAAAAACAGAGCATCAGTGAGAATAACATTGTCCTAAGGAATAATCTAAAACATGTTTAGGGAGAGGAGTGGTCTTTGTTAGCACAGCACCCATCTAAGCTTAGCACAACCTTCTAAACTCCTGTACCAGACAAACTGTGTATTAGTCCCTACATGAATGTGAATGACTGTTTCTCTGTGCATCACAGAAAAGAGTTTACATCACTGGAGTGAAATCTACCTACTGTTACTTGCAAGTGACCTCAATAACTCTATCTGCCGAGAATGGAACGTTTTGTAGATTAACGTTTTCCTGTGGCAGTGACTAATGTATTTGCTTTAAAAATTAGGTTCATTGTATGATTTTATAATTGGTCATAGTATCATGTTGCCACCAAGATTTAATAATAGCAATTATCAGTACAGAAGTGTTCATTGAAGGGGTTGAAAACGATTGTGCCATTGTTCTGAATCTCTCCCTGTTGAATTGATCCTCGGTTTAGCAGAGGAGGATGTCTATGTCTTAACATCTTACAGATCACCTTTGGAAGCTGGGCTGTTGGCTTCAGTTGACTGAAAAATGAGTAACCTTTAAAATGCACCCTGCTGTGGGTGCTTACACCAGAGGGGGCAGCCTGGAAGAGTATTCTCAAAGAAATGGTGTAGTCACCAACTCTTAAAAACTTCAGGCAGTCTGTTCATTTGGATTTTTTTGTTAAGGTCTTTGTGTGCAGGTGACTTCAACAGTTATCTTTAATTACCTATAACTATCATTTTATATAGTTTTATATATATATGTATATATGTAGTTACTGATAAGTATTATTTGTCTGTAGTTACCTATAACTATAGTTATCTATAGTCATCTATCTGTAGTTCTCTGTGATTAAGATCTGGTGAGTTTTATGCTGAGGTCCCATCTAATAAAGGGCATCTATATTTAGTATGATCCAAAACCTGTAAGCTTTGAAAGGCCTAACTTCTGTTAAGACTTCAGTTCATGCCAAGAACTTCCAGGACTTCTCTGGGATTGAATGCAGTATGCTTTCACTGAGACCAGTGATGAAGTCTGTACATGTGTACTTAAACTGGAAATCTGGGTTTGACTGTACTGTTTCTTAAAGTCATCAAAATAGAAAGCTGAAATGCAAAGTGATTGCATTTTGCAGGAAGCAACTTGTCCAAGCTTGCAAATTTCACAAGAAAATGCGCCTGTTTAAGTTTTTGAGGCACAAGTATGAATTTGTAGATACATACCTTTTAAGCCTGAATGGGCATTAGATTTCTGCACAGAAAGGAGAAATGGACTTACTGCTGTTTTTCACGATCATGTGATGTTCTTCCGTTGGGTAAGAGCATGTACAACCATCCTAAAAACTGACTTGTTGCTTGTGAATCCACTGCTGCTCCATAATGAGCACCCTTTCCACTCCCACTGACTACTTGGAATTGCATGAGGGTCATTCTGGGTGGAATTACAGTTTCTGTCTGCAAATCTGAAATCCTTAGTTATATTGTCAGTTAATCAACTAAAACTTAATATGGTCATTTTTTTTTTCTAGCCATAAACTTAATCCAGATACCTAATCAGTGTGGCAAAAAAAAAAAAAAACAACCAACAAACAAAACAGGGAAGAAAAGTCACATTTATTTGATTAGGTATCTGCAATATAAATATTGAAACTTGGAGCAACATTGCTTTTTCGAAGCAGACATCTTACATGCTGCAAATATTTATACACTTCAGTGCTAGGATAAAGCTGTTCTGACTCAGACACTGAAGGCAAAATTCTGTTTTTCAGTTACCCACTGTAACTGCACAGAAACTCCGTACAGTACTCGGGAGTTAGAATGACTTAACAGATAGCAGTATTTTTTGGTTGTCAATTCTATGTTAAAAGTAAATGAAACTTCCTTTCCTTTTCCAGCAGGAGCGATTCTAGTAAATGTTATGTTAGTGAGCCCGCATTGACTTGCTAGTGGATTATGGTCCAGGTAGTTAACGCTGCCACGGCTTTCATTAGGATGATGACTTCATTACAAATGTTTACTTTCATTACCTAACTGTTAGTCAGCAAATGTTTGGTCTCTTGATCTGCTGAACCTGCTTTGCCATTTGGAGCCAGTGAGCTCCCTTTTTTTTTGGTGTGATGATTACTCAATGCTGGCTGTTCATTTTTTGATGTTGTGTACATCTTGGTTATCTGCAGAGGCCCATCAGCATTGTTAGACACTTGGTGTTAGCAGTTTCTCCTTGCGTTCCTGACGCTGCATTAGGGCAGCAGTGCCTTGTGCAGACGGACGCGGGGCACTAAGCGTGTGGTCTGAGATTAAATTAGTGCGCGGATGGACAGAACTTCCATCTCAGAAGTTGCTACCAAACTATTTATTGCCTAATAAATTCTAGCAGGTCGCATAGCAGTAGCACATGTCTGCTGTAAGATAAGTTGTTTATTTACCACTCCCAGGTTGTGAGCTGACATTGCACATAGTGTCCATTGCAGGGACAGTGGGACAGGGGCTGCTGGAGACTCTGGTCTAAACTGCTTTAAGTCATGGAGGAACAGAGGCTCTTTTCTGTGGATTCAAGACTGCTTACGTTCTGAGGACTACTTAAAATTCATTTTTGCTAACCTTTCATTTAAATTATTGCATATGGAAAAGAACTTAATTTGTATCAGCAGGATATTTTGTCGCTTAACGCTTGTTCAACAAAATCCACATTGCATTATGGGCTGTTGGAGAAGCTGTAGGCCTGGCATTGCTGTTGTACCATCGTGGTAAAACCCAAGGTAACTTTAGTAGGGTGACTGAATTTACAGCACTGGATGTGGGGATGAATTTAGCACACAGCACTTAGCTCCTAATTAAAGCTTATAGTATTACATCCGTAATCAGGGCACTCTTAGAATCTCTAAGAAATTACTTTTTGCTTTGTCTACTCTTCTCCCTTTTCTTTCTTGGCATCTAACTGTGTGGAGCTGTGGGCTTGCTTCTCCATGTTGGGGCTGTCATATTTATGTCCCTAAGGAAATGCTTTCCAGCAGTGTACTGAAAATTGCAAAGTAGAAGAATTTTGTGGCTCCCCAAATCTTTAAGGCCGGTTTCTAAAATAATCTAGCTTTTAATCTTCTTTTCAAAGTAAAATAGAAACTACAAAGCATATGCAATTACAATTTGTAGCTATTTTTAGACATGTTTCATTTATAGTGTAATGATAAAAACAAATATTCAGCACAGAGGCTAGACAGACAATTTTCAAACCAACAGCATCCGCTTCAGCTACCGTGTGTGTGTGTACTTCATACGTGTTTCCTTTGGTTCTTTTTTTTTTTTTTGTTGTTCTTTTTTGGCTGGGAGTGTACCGAAACTGTATGTCTCAGTACATGCTGGGGGGTGCAGAGAAAACGAGAGCTCTGTCTGTCGGGCAGGTCCTGTTGTGAGTGTTTGCTGAAAACCGGATCGTATGTCAGTGAGTTTTAATGTACTGCACACACACACAGACACACACGCACGCATGCTTTGCTTTTCCAGCAGATATAATAAAGGAAGAACGGTGAGTTGGCTTGTCACTATTTTTACACTGCATAGAAATGCTTGTGTTGGCTTATTACAGGGATAAAGCTGACTGAATAGTAATTTTTCCTTGTCTTTTTTTAAAAAGATGGTGAGCAGTGAAGTGGTGCAGAAAGAGGGAGAGAAGCTGGTGGAAATTGAGGTGTTCTAGTCACAATTGTAGCCTAATTTTAAAATGATCATGTTTACTTATTTAAAAATAGATTTGGGAATGAAATTAGCCGTGTTCTTTGTTTTTAAAAGGGTAACGTGTGCACATTCACCATATGGTAGCATTTAACCCATATTGTATGAGCTGACAACAAGTCACATTTATTCTCTGATTTATTTCAGTGTTTCAGAATGTTCTTTTTCTGAAATGTAGTACAATAAAAGATGCATTTAGGATTGTGCAATGTAATTGTAGCTGTTTTGCCTCATTGTTACAATGATACCAGGTTCATGAGTAAGCAATATTTTTCCCTTCTGAAATAATTTCCTTAAGAAATAGTCGTTCTCTGAATGTTGAAATGGTTTGCGGGAAGAGTTATGAACAATAGCCAGTGACACGGTGTGTTGTAAAGGATTGTGGGGCGAGGTGTTACAGTCTCTGCTGGCTGAAACTAGAGCTGCTCCTTTGATGAGTATGTGCTTGCAAAGTCTTTCTCTCCCTCTCACTCCGTCTTCCAGTCTTTACACAAAAGTTGCTTAGTTGTCTCTTTTAATGGATGCATTCTGGCTTCCTTTGAGGTAGACTGTGAGGCACCTGTATTGGTAAGCTGGTACCAGCACTGGCAGCCACGAGTATGATAAAACCATGAATCAGGCAGCTTAAGGATTGACTTGACCTATGCAGTTAGGGAAATAAGCCATCTTATTTTCCTTTTGGATTTGAATTTCTCTGGGAGTTGTATTTTTAGGCTTTCTTTCCACTGTGCCATCCTATCTGTGCACATCTTTGGGGTTTCAGGAGATGAGGCTCTACTGCAAAGTCCCAAAGTGTGCAGTAAATAGGAGTTAGCCCCATATGGTGCATCATGTAAGAACTTCCAAAAGTCGGTGGCACTCCTCACTGAGGTACCAGTTGCTCGCTATCTGTCTCAAAGTGATTTCTTTTAACCTTGGGACTCTAAAATATTTCAGCAAGGTTATTCCTGTGTTTGTGTGAAGTGTCTGTAAGCGTACCGAAAAACTGCTAAGCTTCTAATTTCAACGTGGTGTTTGAATACTAATGTATACCAATTAGGAATGGCTGACGTTGTAATTTATAGAAGTTGAAAGGAGCGTTAAACACCACCCTTCCAACACTAAATACAGCTTTTCCTCCTGTGTGTAGCTGTTTACATGAAACCAAGGGTCTGTCTTCCAGATTGTTGTGCGAGCACATTGATACGTCCTCCGATAAACTACCAGGCTCGTGTATTATCACATCAGTCCCTTTGCAACATCCTGTGTGTAACTGTACCTTTAGCTGATTAACACAATGCTTTCTTGGTACTGTTTTTGATGGCTCTGTGAATGCTTGTTTTAAGACCTTTTTTAAAGAAGTGTTTTCATCACTAAAGAGAAAAGCTGTATGAAGTCTATAAATACTTACTTTAATTAGATTTGCTCTGTTTGTCTCTTTTTTTTCTTTCCCTCCAGATAAATTTTACCTCAGTAATGAATGCTGTGATCTTCAATGCATAATTTATATTGACATTAATAGTGATAGTTGGAGAATATTTTAAAGCCAGTTTGAGAAAACATGACAATTTATGTTGATAACCTTGGTCCCATTAAATTTGAACAGATTTCAGTAGAGAGCTGTGACTATCAGTGGTATGATGAAATAACCCACTTCTTTTCATTGTGGCAAGCATATTGGAGAGTTCATCTTATCATGAGTGGTACATACCAGGTGTCAAGTGACATGCCAGACACACAGCTTTGCTTCTGAATGACTCTTTCCAATTAGAAAGTAATGGCTTTAACGGGATCAACCAAGTAATCGGAGTCTGTCAGTTCTCCAGTGCCAGGAGGTGTGTATTTGCAAATGTTATTTATTTATCTGCTTTTTAATGAGCTGCAGAATTGTTGGTAACCTTGAGGAAATTTGGGGAGTGGTAGAAATACTATGTGGAAATTGTGGGATTAATGGTTTAGCAGTTGGGATTAAAAATAGTCTCAGCAAATTACCCTGTTGATACTGAAGCTAGAATCTGTTAATGGGGTTACAAGCAGATTGGTTTATCGGTCATTTATTTTCTAGGTTGATTAGGGATTATAGGTTGCCATCACAAAAGTAAGCAGTGCAAAAGGCGAGGATTGCTAATATTTCACTTCGAAGTTTCATGCACTTATAAGAAGAGTATCTGGATCTCAGAAGTGGCTTCTAGATTGTGAGCAGCCTTTTCCCTCAGATTTTTATATTCTGAAGTAGATGTCTAAGGAGCCTAGGTATTATAAAGGAGTAGTTTGGCTTGTTGAAAGTCTGAAAAATGGTACAAAACAATAATCTGTGAAATTCATGCAGGCTGAATTGCCTGCTGTCGTGTCTCCTGTTTCAGTGGAGAACCCAGGGTGTTTCTTACTCACAACAATGTGTGTGATGTGCAGTCTATGCAACAGACTGGTGGCTTTTGTGTGTCCTGTTCTAACCTGAAAAAAAACTGTGTACCTCTGCATGACAAAATCCTCTGACTGCCACCTGTTTATTGCAGATCATGCATTTGTCTCTGAGCTAGGGATAGAGTTGCAAACCAGGGCATTCCCTCTGAGTTCTCATAAAAGGTTGACAGCCATGATGGAGTCCTTTAGAGGACTACCATTTAGAGTAATAACTCTTATCTTCTGCTACCTAGCTCAGAAGATGCTGTGACTTTCACACTCTTTGTTACCTTGTCCTGATGTACAGCTTGAGATAACCTAGTGACATTTATTTGGCTTTTCAATACTTGCCAAGTGAAATGCAGTGAAATAGCAGGTGAACATCTCTGCAGCTTTTTAGCTAGATGTGGACCACTGCACAAGATTGGTGGAGAGAACCATAATTGTTGTCCTTGGCTCTGACAGAAAATAAGGGGGAGAACAAGAAATTTAAGAAGAGAAATGCTGGCTTGATTTGTTAAAGGAGTGGAAGATACCAGCTTAGAAGGAATCCTCTGGGCACTGGCTGGTCTGGCAGGCTGGCGAAAGGGAAAGAAACGGGGACCTTGAGATGTAAGAGATCAAGGTAATTCCTTGCCCTTCTAAAGACTAGGTTTTCTTCTGTCCTTGCAGAAAGCTTGTCCAAGCTTCCTGCAGATTCTGACACTGGTATCCAAGGATCAAGACTTGTGTCACCAGATGGGAGAGGAAGACAGAGGAAGACCTGCTTAACATGGCTCTTCTGTGAGTTTTGTGCTCCTGGGAGACAGGAGGGAGAACATAGTGGAATTGATGAAGGATGAGCAGCCCAGGGCAGTGACAGGGTCGAGAAGTTTGTCTGAATTTTGATTCAAGACTTTTCTCTTGCAGTTCAATTTGCAGACCAGAGCAGGTTACTTTGGAGGGAGCCTAAAGCTATCCTGCTGGCTCAGTGGGATTGGGAATGCTGCCCTCTGAGTTGGTACTTCCTCTGAATGGGAAAATACCTCATTGCTTGGTACAGTCTCTGTCCTCTGTGATCCCCATGGAAGAAGAACACTCTCTTCAGTATGTAAGAAAAAGGCCAAATTGATCAGAGTTGCGAGTCTGACAGCTAAGAAGATGCTAGACATGAGACAGATTTTTGTTTTCTTACAGACTTGGTTTATTCTGCTTTATTCATTGTATTTTACAGTTTGAAGAAGATAACAGTATTTGAAGAGCTTAAATCTTAGTTTCTCATTCTAATATGCAAAATGAAGTTTTGAACTTGAATCTTCTTTTAAAAAGAAAAATCTATGTCGGTATAGCAGTATGTGAAGTTAGGGAAATAATTTTGTGGATGAATAATAAAAATGGTCTTCACACAGTCCTCCCTACTTTCCTCCCATGTTGTTAGGGTCTAATGGATTTTGACTAGCATAACTCAATTCTTGTGGAATCTTACTGCAGCTCTGTGAAGTTTATTGAAGACCAGATAACCAGAATTACTCCTTGTGTAATTCCACCCACAAGTAAGGTAATTACACCTTGTGTTTGGAGTAGCAGAGCTGTGCCAGTATG
Source organism: Vireo altiloquus (assembly GCA_013396875.1). Lineage (NCBI taxonomy): Eukaryota > Metazoa > Chordata > Aves > Passeriformes > Vireonidae > Vireo > Vireo altiloquus. The sequence goes on along the minus strand of VZRF01013004.1, from coordinate 604,941 downwards.
AGCTGGTTCACTTGTAAAGATCTCTCAGCTGTTTCATGTCTGGCATCAGCATTGGTCTCTTCGCTCAGAAGTGATGAAGAGCTGGTGCAAGCAGCAGGCACAGCAAAAGCTGGAGGAGAAAAAAACAGGGTGTGATGAGCTGAACACAGCCCTTAAGGAAAAAAGACAGTAACAAGATCATACAGAAACAGAGAGGAGAAAAGGAGTGTTTGGAGGAACTGCGGGTGTCCAGGAAGGCTGTTGAAGGTGGAGAGCCACTTTCCCCTGTACCTAGGGATACTGAGTTTCTGTAGGTGCACGTCTTTATTTCATCAGAAATCACCATGGCAGGAACCTGTAGTTGTCTGTGTTAAGGTAGTAAAAGAATCATTGCCTTTTGGTGATGCTTTTCTTCATGAGTGGTGAGGCTGAGGTTGTGGCTGGAGCTCCCTTGCTCATCATGTCCCTGTACAGTGTTGCTGAATGTTGTTGTCTGGGATGTGTTAATGGGGTCTGACTGAGATTTGTGTTATTTCCCGTGGCACTGGTCTGCTGGGTGGCCTGTGCCATCCTGCAGCAGCACCAGAATGAGATGGGGTGTGTGCAGAGCTGTGCAGGAGCTGGATATGGGAGATAACTGGTGTTTTGTCTGGTGCCTCCCATGTGCAGTCCTGCTTCATCGCAAGGGGCCCTGGGAGAAATTAGAGTGGTGGTGGTTATGGAGAGGAGATGTTAAACAGAAGGAGAAGAGGAGGTTGGCCAAGTGCATGTGCTTGCATGTGAGTTAACTGAATTTTTCTCCTGTGTTGTTACTCTAAGGGACTTCAGACTTGGTTCTACTGCACAAATCACCGTTTGTTGTAGACTCCTTTCCTGTCTCTTGTCCCCCAGGTGTACTTCGCTCTGCAATTCCTTTTTCCTGGCTGTTGCACACTTCTGAACTTGAAGGTGGCAGAGACTTGGGATGAGTGGGTAGATGTGGCATGCTGAGCATGAGTGTTTTTGGAGGAGGAATATGAAGTGGAGCAGGTTTGTGTTCAGAATGAAAATGGGAGCGATCCAGGTGTTGCAAGGGGCCCGTGAGAAGGATGAAGCTATGCTGAGAAACCAGGCTGTTGGCACAGAATGGTTGGGAGGATGTCAGGCACGATGCTAACAGCCACCTAAGACTGATTAATTTTTAGCACTGGTAGCAGACTTCCTTGAAAAAGGAAACAAAGAAATTGCTTTTAATGAATAGAATTTCTTCGGACTAGCTGGGTTTGTGAAAGATGCATGTCAGCAAAAACAACCATTAAAAAAAAGCACTTGGGAAGTCTGTTGTTCATCCTCTGTCTTTTCTGTGAATACTGTCATGAATCTGTCCTGAAAGCACATTTTCTAGACATGACTTTTGCTGCTACAGCCTTAACTCTGATTACTTTTGCAAAGAATGTGCTGGGTATAATGTTTCTGCTCTCTTAAAAAGAAGGAGTAGCTTTATGTTTTTAGCATTATAAAAGAGATAAAATGAGGACTTGGAACAGCTCCCTTTTCCAGGCTTCTGTAGCTCTGATCAGTTCCTTTTGCTACCAATCATCCTCTGCATCAAACCACAACATGATGGTCAGGTAAAGGTGCGTGGGAACACAGCAGGCATCTGTTTTTATCTGACACAAAGTCAGCGGTTTAGGCTTACAGAAGATTATGATTTATCAAGAGAGTATAATTATAAGCTGTTGTCATATGGTGGCACCCAGCAGCAATGATGATCTGTTGCTGCTGTTCTGGGATGAGTACAAACACACAGTAAGAATAAGTCCCAGGACTTGATTTTATCTTGTCTGTGTACATGTGGTTGTATGGATCCATTAAGGGGTCATTAAAGTTCTCCAAAGCATATCTGCTGTCAAATTAAATGCTAATAAAAGTCTGTTAATTATCACCGTCCTCTTTACAATAATAAGTTACTAGAATTGAATTTACTGTGCATTTTACTACAGTGGGGGTAAGCCAACTTTGGTGTTTGATCCTCTTCTGGCATTTGAATGCGTATGTATAATACAAGGCAAAAATTTGGCCACAGTCTTCCTGGTACTGAAGGCTGATTACGTGGTGATCCTATAGAAGTGTCCTCTGCTCTTCTCCAAACTCAGCTGGGTTTCTGTGCCCCAGGCTTGCAGGAAAACAGCACCATGGAGCTCTGGTTCTGCACCACTCCATGGATGCCTAGAAATGTCAATGCCAGAGTCCCTGGGTCATTGCAGAAATTAGCCTGCCGGGTACCTGGAAAATATTAGGATGGTTCATGAGCCATTCTCTTTCTGTCCATTACAGAGGGGTAGTACTGAAAAGTCACACATGAGATGAGTGACCAAGGAGGAAAAGGTTTAGCATGCCAAATAGGATGGGTATAATCATGTGAGTACAGCTTTCTTCCCTGGGGAAAGGTAAATTGTGTATGGAATTCTCTTTCACTGCAAAGATACTTTCCTTTTGCAAACAGCAACAGCAACTTTCTGGTTTTGGTAATTTAGCCTCTTAGTAAGAGCTGTGTGGCATAGTAGAGATGCCCAGATATAAAGCTTACTTTTATGTATTTTCTGAGCAGTGCAGCTGAAGTGAAGTGATGCCACATGCTGTGGATGTGTAAATGGCATTGTAATTTCTTCTAGACGGTGGTCAGAAAAGGATACAAATTCCATCACTTTAGGACATTGCATCAACTTGACCCTAGAGACGAAAACTTGGCTCAGTTACTGTGCATTTTGGTGGTGGTTCTCCCATTACTTTGGTCATGTTAGTTTAAATTTACATAAGCATACATTGTGCTAGAGCTTGGCATTAGGTGTGCTGAATATGCGCTGTGGCATAGAAAGTGGAGCAGGATAACAGGGAACTGGTCTGGCAGAAGGAGATGTGCTCATGCCATCTATTTTGTACCTCTGAATACTTCATTTCAGCCCTGTACTCCCTGAGTCATGTTAATCCTGGTATCGGTAGGTACCGCCTACGCCCAGGTTATTCCTACCTTGAGGGCATGGCATAGGGTCATTTATCTCACTTTCTGACTGATTTTCTCTGTAAGCCATACTGCCTTGTAGGTTGATGATGAATTGATGGCTTTTAGGGAGTCGTGTCTGCTCCTGTGCATGTGCACACGCACACACACCCCCCACTACAAAATAGCAACTTCAAAGCCCTCGCAGGGTAATCTTCGCTGACCTAAGTGAGCACTTCTTACTCATCTGAGGAGTCTCACTGACTTGAGAGGCACTTTCTTGTGAGTAGGAGTTTGCCAGTGTTGGCAGTGGTGGCCCAGCCTGGCCCCATTGGGTGATTATGAGACTCAGTCACCCTAAGCTTAGCATTACCTGGGCACGGGTGCATACACACACATGCGCAAAGCAAAAGAAAATAAAAAGGTGTTGGTTTTACCAGGCCAGGGTTTGAAAAATAAGAAATTGTTGGTTTCATGTCTGTTGTAGATGTTGTTTCAAGTCAAGCAAACAGAATACCTGCAGCCCTGTAGGCACAAGTGCCTCCTTGGCTGCACATGATTATGTGGAAGACTTTGTGTTTATGACAGTGCAGCAGTCATAAGTTTAAGACAGTGTTTATGATGTGTGTCCGTCCCCTTGCTTCCTTCATGACATTATGGGCTGGATTCTCCTCCACTCTTTGCCATCTCTACCCACGGATGTGGAGAGTTCAGGGGTGTAGGCCGAGCCAATTTGGTTCCCTGTTTATACAGGACATAGGCCTGCATGCTCTGAATATATTTGTTTAAACAACAGGTCAGTTGTTAAAAGATAATGGTACATGCCTTGCTGGGTAATGGGAAAATGAAGGCAATATTGTCATGATGATGGTTTTAGAAACAGAGGTTGTTTTCTGTAGTTCCTCTAGTATGACAGAAGACACCTACCTAAGTATTGTTAAAAAAAAGTGCTTGCTAGAATAGCAGTAAGTGTATGTTGAACTTAATGCCAAAGATAATGCAATTTAATAGAGTGACTTCAGAATCCTGTAGTCATTCTGTATTTCTGCTTCTTTTATCTTGTTAAAGAGCAGATTTAATTTTTTTTCCCTTCTATTTCCAATTTTGCAGAAGTAGGTTATTTGTAGTCCTCAGTAGTTTCGAGGTTATACATTAGAAAGCATCATATTATTAACCCTTGCGAGTCAGTGTTGATTTTCTGTAGTATAAACGTAGTATATGTCTATACATGTGGAAACAAAAGTCAGAGATTTATTTTAAAGCTGTAAAGGTGGATATGTGGTATTGGCAAGAAGCAGAGTGTACCCTAAGGCATCCTTACATTGCCAGTTGGGATTTAAGCTTTTATACTAGTAAATTTTATTGTCTAGGTTAAAAGCCAAATTCATTCAACCAAATTAATCTCTGGATCTTTTCCAGTGTGGCAGAATTTAACCAGAGACCAATGTAGCTGTTTGGTTGAACATTAAAAGATGCTGTTGATTTGATATTTGAAAATGAAAATTTGAAAATGAAAAGTGGTTTTGAAGTTTTTGCATGGGGCTGCCATGCTGCTAATAATAAAATGGATCTTTATTTATTTATTTAGTCAACATGCTTGCCATGAGTACAAGCTTGTAACACTCATCCTTGGTCCGGCAGGCTGATCCCTGTAGGCAGATGCTGGCGCCCACTTGGAAGTCTGTTGAACTGACTGCAAAGATTTGGGTGTGGGTCCGTCTGTACAATTTGGGGTTTAGTTTCAGAGACATTTTCAGAGACTATTGCCTATTTTCGGAGCTCAAATAATTGCATTGCTATCAGTGCTTCTTTTAAAGTGTTCTCAACCAGGGTGTAAAAGCAGGTAGTTTATGTTAAATGGCAGGAGAAACAGTTTGTTTGCTGCTTGAAACCACTGCGTTTATGTATCGGTGTAATGTGTGTAACCCATCCATAAGTTTATGCATTCAGTGTCCTCCCAGAAGTGTCAGAGATCTGCAGTGCCCCCAAGCACTAGATTTAGCATTTGATGCTCAGATATAGTTTTCAGATCTATAAAGTGTCCGCATCCTTACAGCTCCCCACTGGCTGTGTTTTTCAAGACGTTGAGGCACTTGGTTCTCCTCCCAAGTCAGCAGTGATTTATACTCAGTCAGAGAGGGCCGAGGCAGCCCACTGAAGTTACCCTAAGGGAAGCTGTCATCATCAGGATGATTAAAAAGCCTTGTTGGGCATATGATGCAATACCAGTGTGCAGGGATAGCCCTGGTGCAGGTCGAGGGTCAGGCCCCAGCTGATGCTTTTGCCCAGGTAGGTACCTGAAGGATTGCAGAGCCACAGGTGCAAAGTCAGGAACAGAAGGAGCAGGCAGGAACGGTTTTTCCTGTGGATTTTTCTCTAAGCAGTGAGGAGAATGTGAAAGAAGGTTTAGGAAGGCTAAAATACCAACTTGCATAAATGAAAAACAGCTTAATAAATGCAGTGCTGACATAGCATAGGTGAGATCTTGCTGCCCGGTTGCTCCACATGCCCCTTTGTGACAGCTGGGGCTGTTGAACAGGGTAGCACGTATCCGCTCCCCTCTGCACGTTTTCGTGTTGCAGCTCCTATATGGATGTCTTCTGGCCAAAAGCTTCTCTCAGGCATCACTTTAGGAAGCATGTTTTGACACTGCCTGCTTGCATATGTGCTTAGAGGGAGTCACTGCAGGTGTCACCACAAAGACAACTCTTCTCTCGTGTGTGGTTGAAAGGTTGCAAAGTAAAGAAGTCAGTGAGAATTTTTTTGAAAAAACCAAACCCTAACTCTTCCTTGTTAAAACTGCATAAATTTTACAAAAATGTGTTTCAGCATTGGATATATCTGGGAGGAGGTGATTAGTTTTAATATGAAACATTGCGTTTGGAATGCTCCAGATCAAGGACATGGTATTGCAAGTATAAAATGTTTTGGGTAAACCAAAATGATATATGAACGTTTTGGTTTGTGTTTTGTTTGTTTCTTTTTTTTTGTTTTGTTTTTTTATTATTTTAAACACATTAATATATGCACTTGGGCCCTTCATTGGGACCTGTTTGTGGAGAGGTGATCCTAACAAGACATCCTGGGCTGAGTAGATTCCTCAGCCCACTGTACCCCTTCCTTCAGAGGAAAGGAAAGTAGCTGATTCAATATTGAGAGGTATGGTTTTTTGGGTTTCTTTTTGGATTTAATCCATGTGCTTTGTTGTCTTTTTTTTTTTTTATTTTATTTTTTTTTGGTGGTTGTGACACTGACATATGTGAAAACCAGGTCTGCTGAGAAACATCATTAACACACTCGATGTCCTGTGTAACTTTGCCAAGGTGAGGAGGAAGGGATTTGGATGGGATGTAGCAATTGGCAAGTATCCTGAAGTGTGGTAAGACAAACTGCATGCAGTCACTGGGGTGCAGTCAGATTTGATTGTCCCGTGCTTAGTTACTCTTCCTGTGATTGCTGACAGGTGAGGCATCCTGCCGTGTAGCAGGCATCTGCATGTTTGAGCTAGGTCATACAGTACCTGATCTTACAGATTTAATAATCTGGGGCGGTTTTGCAGCATAACAAAAAGAGTTTGCATCCTACTTCAGATTAATGAGATCTGTCTCTTAAAGCAGGGGGTTTAAGATGTAATTACTCTATATTTATATAACAATCACTTGTGTAGTAAGCGAGGTAGCTTATATAAACTTTTCTTTAGGGTTGTTTTTGTTACTGTGAATGGAAAGTTGGTTGAGTTGGTGGGGTTTTTTTAATAAAATTTGAAGGTAGAATCAAGTTATTTTTTTCCCTTGTGCATAGGATGTAACCATTGCAGTGGTACAAATTGCAACAAAGGTGTTGTTGCTTTATGTTGATTCAACAAGGTGGAATTTCTGCCTTGTGCTGTATGGGTCTCTTCTTTCAAGCCCAATGGGCCAGACTTCTTGAGCAGCCAAATCTCATAAGAGCTCCTGTCTCTTGTGGCATGGTGTCTGTTGTAGTGGCCATGCAGTGGAGGGCAGAGCCCTGGTGGAGGGGCAGGGGTGGAAAAGGTGGAGATGTGAGGGCAGGGATATAGCCTGGAGGTGGTGGCTCACCTCTATGGAATCATAGAGACTTTTTTAATTTGAGTTGGGGAGTGCTTTGAAGTCCTCCGGTGGAAAGCCTGCCTCCTCGCTCTTGTCTTCGCTTTCAGGTGGGTAGATTTTTCTACCTAGACTTTACCAGAAGTGTAGGTTTAGCTGCCTGTGCTTTACAAGAAAAAAATGTTTCCTGTGGCAAACAGAAATTGCATGCAGAAACCCATGTTTGATTTCTCAATTCTAGGTCTCTGTTCTTACAAAAGAGTAGGTTTGATGCCCTTTTTTTTATTCCACTTAAGTTTTAAAGGAAAAGATTCAAATTGTTCTTTTCAAGACCATATAAAGTATTTAAGTCGTTGTCTTGTCTAACAGAGAAGACCTGGGGAAGATGGGAGGTGGAAAGGAAGAGAAAACAAAGAGTACCCATTCATTTTAAAATGCTGGTGCAGATTAAGGAACCTGTAGCATTTTTATGCCAAAACTCAAACAGCAGTTTCGGTTCAACTGTTGACTGACACAATCATTGCCCCTGTTGCAGCATTTGAGTAACTGTGAGGAAATACCTGAGTATCTCCTTGTTGCTGATGGTGTCTTGGTGACCTCATGCAGTGAGGTGTGTTTTCTCCCACTGGTGCCTTGAGCACACGCTGCTGCCTGGGCTTTCTTCCATCCACACAGTGGAGAGGAGTGAGCACCAGGCTTCCTTTCTGTGCTGCTGCTTTTCCTTGATTAAAACTGTTGTTGCCCTCTTGGTGTATGGAAGCGCATTCCTGGATGTTCAACACTGGCATCTTACTCTTCTGTAAGGAGTGAAGACAGCCCTGTTGACCTTGGGCTTATGAAAATTGCTACCTTAGTGAATTTTATGAGTTTTCCTTCTTCTGCTTCTGTTTGTTTTTCAGTAATTGAAACTTGCCGCTGTTTGAATTTAGAGCGTGAAATTTTAATTGCTAAATAAAACTTTAGTTATTCATATAAATTATGAGGAAACCAGTTAACAGCTTTGTGTTACTGTTCTGGTTATGCCTACTAGGAAACTTTAAGGAAATATATAAAGCTGTCAAGGTTGCAAAAGCAAGAGAGTCCTGTTCTTGAAGAGAAGAGACTTGGATAGCTCATAAAATCGCAGCCTTTGGGTGCTGCGGAGAAGTAAATTGAAGTCATTATGACATTATGGCAGAGAGCATCTGATCTGCCAAACTGTCAGTGTTTGATGGACGTGGTATCTACTGACACGATGTTGCACGAGTGCCAGCCATTTTCTCTCTCTGTCAGCGCAGTGTTGATACTGCCAAGTGCCTGTTACTCCCTCGAACTACTGCACGTGTAGAAAAAGCTGCTGATCAATACTATAAAAGGGCAATTTATGTTTGGTGATTATCAAATGCGTATTGAACTGTCTTTCGGTTATGGGTGTGTAATGTTAGGAAATCAGTGATTGAGACGACTGAAGTATTGGTAACACATAATTCCTCTAAATTACAGCATAAACATTTGCAACTCTTAATAACTTGCCAGATATAAATAGTTTCCTGACAGCTTTCCAGCATCAGTTTCATTTGGGAGCTGAGTCACTAACGCCCTAAAGTTTAGGAGGAAAAAAATCAATGAAAGTATCCGGAAGTGATTACCTTTTTTTTAATATGTTTAGTATGCTTTTTTTTTTGTTTGTTTGTTTAGCATAGCACAAAGTGAGCATCCCAAAGAAGTGATTTTACCACCCTGTTATGACTAAATGCCTCCAAAATGAGTCTGGAAGCAGGTTCTCAAAGTGGAGATGCAGCAAGAACAAAGGTGAAAGTTGAAAGAGCAAATACCGATGTTATGCAAGATAGCAGATGAGAAATGATTCAATAATGGTTACAAGCATTCATACAAGGGGAGGAAAACCCACCCAGATTCCCACTTAACAATATTGATTCCACACATGAAAAATGACCTGCAGTTTATTGCATCCAAGTTGGAGAGAATGCTCTCCGCAGATCCAGGGAGAGGTACGACAGGAAGGTTTTTGTTGTGTGCTTAGACAGCAAAATAATATGGGAAGGATTAAAGGACTTCTCAGGTGAAGTCATCCTCTGTTTAATGCTTATTGAGAAAGCACTGGCATCTTCTAGTCTTGGCTGAATATATTTTGGAGGGTTAAGGATATTTCTGCCACTGTATGAGTGACTGTTGAAAAGAAGATCAAAGCTCCAGTCTTTTATTGGCATCCTCTCATAGCAAGGGCGTGTGCTTTGTATTTTACTGTGTCATAATTTCTAAGGGGTTGTATTTGTTTGTTTTTTTTTTTTTTCTTGTTTTTGTGAGTGTGATAATTTGTCATCTCTAGTACAATTCACAAATTAGTTATTCAGGTAAAAATGGTAGAATCTGGATGACCTAATTTTAGATTTCTTAATTTGCAATCCTGTGTCCTGGTATTAAGTATTCCCTTACTCAGAAGAGCTGAGTACTTGGAAATCCCATTGCAGTCAACGGGAAATGCAGTAATAAGCACTTTGAAAAGCAAGCTTTCCTTGTTAAGCACTTAAACGTGATGGTTTGTAGCGATACCCGAGACATGAAAATTCTTTACCTAAATTAGTAACCTAGTTAGTATCTCCAGAGCCAATTAAGTGTTTGAAAAATATTTGCACATCATTTGGGAAGTTTCAGGTTTAATTTTGAATAATTCTGAATCTTGTCAGTATTTTTGCTTAGAGCAGATAAGTAGAAATTTAAGTACTGTCTTTTTGGAAGAAATCTTCAAGTTTCACAATGAAATCTCTGATTTTTTTGTAAAATCTACCATGTCATGATTCTACTCACACTTAAAAGGTATGAGTAGTTTTGAAAACAAGAGTAGCTCACTGGATTTAGGCAGATTATTTATGTCTGTGAAGTTACTCAGTTGTGTAAGTGTTGGCAGAACTGGGACTTGTGTAAAGTTTCAGTTAATGGCTTAAATTTTTTGTTCCATTATTAATAACTTTATTTTTAAGATGTCTGAAAAGCCTGTATTTACATCACAGATCACTCTCTGCATTTGGTTTCAGATGGGAAAATAATTTTAGGTCAACTTCTCTTCATGTAGAAGGAAAAAAATTGATGTGGGAATAGAACAAATTTTGGCTTCATGCATATTTCATCAGTGATACAATGGATTCATTCATAAACCTTTAGTAAGATGTATTTTGATATTTTTCCTGTGATTTTAAAACATAGGTGCAAGCTTTCCTGGAGAATTAACAACACAAAAGCCTTAATTTACAGTTATAATTAGAAAATGATGACTTTACCATTCGCAGCAGTTTAATGGTTTTATGTGGAATGTGAACATGGATGAGGCTTTCTCAAATGCAGGCCACTTTAGGACACTGTGAATAATGTGCAACAGATAATTGTGTTCAAGCATTATACAACAAAACATAGAAATGCTAAGACTACATGTTTTAGGAAAGTGTATTCATAAATGAGCAGTTTTAAATACATCCTGAAATAGTTCCATGCAGAATGGATATGCTGTGAAGCTCAGGACATCCTAGGTTTCCTCAGACAGTATAAAATACTTCTTGTTATTAAATTTTAAGCAGGATTCACTATGAACAACTTTTATATAGTTGTTCCGTTTAATACCTGGAAGTTTAATGGTTTCAGACACCTTTTAGTTTGCTTTGCAGACAAATTGGGGCATTTTTGAAGTAGCAGTTTAAGCATACTGAACTCCCATGCACTGAAGGGTAGACCAAAAAGTACTTCCCTCAAAAACACACTCTACAACCTCCCTCCCTCTGTCTTTCTCCACTTCCTCCTATGTGCAAGAGATTTTTTTTTTCCTTTCTAGCTATGCATTCTTGAATACTTACCACTAAATTATCTGATTAACTCTTGCCAAGAGTTAATAAAAAAGCCAGCGAGGAGACTAACAAAAAGTATAACTGAAGTTTTCAAAGGAACCTCCATAACAACATTTCTAAGACTCTTCAGCTACTTGGAAAATTTCAGTTCATGCCTCTCTCATTGTCTGCCTGTATTGTGCATCTGTGCATGTGCAAGTATATAAAACTTACTGTATGGTAAAACTGGCTAAGCATCTGTTTCGAATTAAATGTAGTCATTGAGGAAAGACTGCTTTAGGCTCAGGTTATTTCACCTATATTCTACATTGATCTTCTATTCAAACCCAGTATTGCCTGTTCAGAGTCTATGGAGTTGGAGCAAGGCTTGAATAAAAGGAAATGTCTTCATGTGGCTGGGTGCCAGAATGAGCTGACCTCTCAAAGACATTTGACCTGTGGAACTCACTATATCAAGATATTATCAGAGTAAAACATTACAGCTCAGGCTAAAGAGTGGAGAGGTTATGACATATGACTTTTGGCATAAGAGGGCTACTCAAAGCATGAGGTCAAGTAGACACATTTTCAAAGAAGGATGCTCTTACCTACTTCTAAATCACTTTGTGCCCTCTGAAGTTGGGATACTGGTCTCTTACTGCTTTTCTTAAGATGAAGGATGGCTGTGGTTTTAGAAAAAAGTACTTTTTTCATCTGAACCACTGCTATAGTGGCTCACATTTTAAGGAAGTGTCCTCATGATTGTACATGCTCTGTTATTTTGATACCAAATATGAACAATGTCTGTCACAAAAGGAAATTTATTATGATAAAATTGTTTTTTTTAAAAAAACCCAGTGCAACAGTTAAGCTTAGTCAGCCTTAGTAAAGCCACAAAATGCTTGCAATGTCACTGAAACTACACTGAGTTGTATTACAAGGAATGGTGACCTGGCAGCACTTGCACTTGATTATCCTGAGAATTTTTGTTCAAGAGGTTCCAGTTCATTTTAGAAACCAACACTGTAGTATTAGGAATGCAGCACACTACTGTGGTCTGCAATTTACATATCATGTGCTTCACTGAAGATTAGCTTTATTAAACCAGCCACTGCTTGCAGATCTGCTTCAGCAAGACCAAATCTGAGGCTTTTTAATTTTTTTTTCTTTCCCTCAATGATGAAACAAGCAGAAGCAGACAGACTTGCTTCATGTTACTTCTCCATTCATGGAAAAGATGAATTCAAAACTATTAAGACAGTTTCCTGTTTAAATTGCTGGATTTTTTTGTTGCCCAGAACTGGAATTCAAATGAAGCAAGAACCAACTCTTTCTTTCTGACCTTGACACATGTTTGCTTTTCTTGGCCAGCTGGAAAAATGTTAGAACAAACTTCATGGCAAGACACTAAGAGAGTAATTAAAACCTTATATGTAGTTTTTCAGCTGTTGGTTATGTTTTTTTTAGAGAATTGATTCAAATAATTATAGTTAAAATAATTGTAACACTAGCAGAAAAGCTGCCTGTGGATGCTAGAATTGAAGGGTGAAGAACTGTGATTTTGTGCCCATTTAATGATTGATTTTTTATTATTGCGGTGACTCTCCCTGGAAAGATTTTATTGTGCTGAATGAATGTGACCAACTTTTGACTTCAGCCTTTGTTCTCTGAGGTATCTGAAATGAGGAGCGCCTTTGGTGCTCAGCAGCTGCATTTCTTCTTTTACTGCTTTCATCAGTGCAGAACAAGAACAGTAACATGGAGATAACTTAATTATAAAATGCATAGATGTTGTTTCACTTACTTGCTCAATAGGCCAGAGACTTGGGAATATGAACCAGTGAAGCAATAAGCATTCTTCTAATAAGGATGCATTTACAAATGAAATAGCTTTTAAATTTGATATTTCTGTGCCGTGCTAAAGATATGTTGTGTTTTTATGCCTTGGAGTTTAGTATGTTCATGTCAGAGGGTTATCAGAGTAGTTTAAATATTTTTGGGTTGCATATCCCTTATAAGGAAATGCAACATGATACAAGGTGTTGGTTCAGTTACACTTTCGGGTTATTTGATGTATGTGGAAAAATACTTCTCAGTTTTATGCAAAATACCACTTTAATAATATCAGTACAAAATGTGGGTCCTTCCTCCAAGCCCCACGCTGTGCAGTTAAAACTAAGCTGGGCTATGAGTTGCTCTTTTTTGCAATAGAAGCACGAGCTCCATATTGGCATAGCGCACCCCCGTAATTAGCTGCTGCCGCACAGGCGTGGTGGCCAAGGGTACAAACTATTGCAAGCACATCTCTGGATCTGCATGTGTTGTTTTCGTTTACAATGTTAATATAGATGACAAACATTATTAATATAGGGTAATTAAAGTGTGCCTCTATAATCTTCTGACATCTCTGCAGTTTGTTTTATTTTAGGCTACAGGAAGCATTATGAACTCTGAAAAAGATGTAAAGAGAGGTTAATGGAAGTTACTTAAAAGAATGTGAGATTTAAATGTGAAAGCCTGTAAAATTAATGCTCTTATTTAGATATTAACATATATGTCATGATTTCTAAACTACTTTGGTCAAGGGCTTATATAGATTCTGGGTTAGGAGAAATACTTTAAAACAAATGTTGGGATGAAGACTGATAATAGATGAGTCCAACTCTTTAATGATTTAAAGTTGTTATTCAGTTAAGTTAGACCTTGCTGCACTGGTACACATCTGGTCATTACTTTCTGTTGGCAGGATTTCCCTAACAGTTTGCCTTCATTAACAGCTACCAAGTGAGTCTTAGAAAATAATTAAAATTTCATTTGATGGTATTTATAATACGATGGCTGTATTGTTGCTGGAAAGTGAAATCAAATGCTTGTTAGCCGCAAAATTTCTACAGATGAGCTTCACTTACAGTGAAAGCTGTGAAGCTTGGTGTGTGTGCAAATACACTGATAATGTCCTCTCTTCATAGTGGCGTGCCCTTTATTCAAAAAATCTGTACTGAATGCCCTTTAAATCTTACTGACATCTTCTTTATATGTCATCGTTTAAGATTTAAAAAATCCCTGTCATTAGTTACCAAAGTGTATTAACTTGATTTTTGTTCCTTCCCTTTGGATGCAAGATAATTGGTGTGAGTTGGTCACTCCAGCTCACTCGATGGAGGCACAAGGAGGCTGTCTCTGAAGCCTCGGGTAGGCAGCTGTGGCAGTGTTGGGTTTATAGTAGGGGAGGTGTCTGTATTCCTGACAGCCTGTACAGTGGGAAGTAGCAACACACCAACAGAGCAGGTAGCAGAGTGAGAGATATGTGTGTTTTTAGAGCTTTGTTGTTGTAGTATTTGCCTTCCCAGTTGGAAAGTTGTGCTGTCAGCTCTTTTGGAGGCTGTTGACCTCTCACATATGTTCATAAAAAGGCAGGGAAGTGAGTCCTCTTTACCTTGCCAAGGCGTGCTCCTGCTGCTGTGCCAGAGGTGGTGGCTGTGCTCTGGGTGACTGCAGTGCCAGCTGTTTTGCAACTTGCCGTGAAAGATAAGCCTTGCCCTGAAATTCTGCGGCCACATAAAAGGGACTCCCCACCCTTTGACTGGAGGTGGCTGGGCTGTAAGATCTGAATGTGGGGAGGCCTTCGCCCTTTTCTCATAGCAGCAGATGGCTTTGGATTTGTTAATACTAGTCATGGGAACATAAGAGGGTCTGAACTGGGTCAGGCTGAAGATTCATTTGCCCCATCCTCTACCTTTCCTCTGACAGTGCTTGGTGGCAGCTACTTGGGGAAGGAGCATAAGAAGCCTCTTGGGATGGTGTCCCAGCTTGACCAGTTTGCAGTTCAGTGACTAAGCTAGAGGTCATATCTGAGTCTTCTTGGTTTCTTAGCTGGGATGGGCTTTTCTTTCTGGAATTTGTCCATTTGCAAATATTAAGCTTTATGTGAATTGGGTAGACAGTGGTGAGATGCTAGGTAAATTGGGAACTTCCTTAAAATTTTCGGTGCCTTGGTTTCCAGCTGATGTACATCTCGTAGGCTCAGGCAAGGTTTAAAAAGAATTCTGGAGCAAAGGGAAATAATTCTAAATGTATAAGGAAGATAATTGACAACCTTGCACTTCAAAAGTTGAAGCTTGTGGAGGAATGTTGTCTTCATTAGTTCCAAGTTGATAATATGCTAGAGAATAAGTGGTGAAACAGAGGCTGTTCTGGACCTTATCTTCCAGCAGTATTGTTGTATCTCGGAGGGTTGGTCTGTTGACTTCTCCTTTATGGGATACCTAATAATTGGGGTTGAAACAACCTGTTACTGGTTTCAGTGTTAGCAGATGCTGCAGCTGCCTTTAGTTGTACCCAAGACAGACACAGTTTTCCAAATGACAAACCCAGTGAGACACAGTGGGGTTTGTCACCTCCTTCAGAGCTGTCTTGTCTTACAAAGGTGTCATCACCATCTATTCTACTTATATTCAGAGTTATACTAGAAACAGTCTGGCAGAAGATACTTGTTTTGCCTAATTTTTTGATTAACTGTAAATCCTGTGGAGTAAGTGGAGACTATGCATGTTCTGTACATTTGGCCATCCCCCCTCCGTCCAGTGTATACGTGGAGGGATTGTTCTGGCCCCCTGCATTAGATGTTTATAGGTAAGCTGGTGTAACCTTCTGAGGAGTATTTTATGAGTGAAGCAGCAGAGCAAAGGAATATCATATCTGTTTGTTTCAGTTATGGTGTTCCCACTTAAAATTTGTTGGTGGAGAAGGTAGGGATCATTTCCCAAAGCCTTTTTCTGCAGTCCAGTGGTTCCAAAAGAGAAGATGTAAGCCTGGGAAAACAAAAAGTTCCTTGACTTCATGGTTGTTGGAAGAAGCTTGAGAAACGACTGAGAGTACTGTACAAGCTCAAAAGACAAATAAGAGAATCCACAGCCAAGTTACGGCCAAAAACCTCTCCTAAGTTGATGAATGTACCATGATATTTGAGCATTTGACCCATGAGGTTTAGTGCTTTGATTTTGCAGTACTATAATAACCATTTAGATTGTGCATTCTGTGCAAGTTTTATCCATACCTGGTTTTGGATATTGTATTTAATGAACACCTTGATTTTATACGTTAATTGAATGAATCACATTTGAATTACGTTCAGGAGATTATTGAAAGCCTGTCAAAAAAGAAATGTGACAGAATGAGGAACAATAATTCTAGTTGTAAACCTGTATTTTCAGAGTCAGGATATTGAGAGGAGTTGTCCTGCTTAAATACAAACCTGATACAAGGGTTTAAGGAAAAAGTTTGCTTATGTTTACAAAACACTAGATTATAGATAAGGTGGTGTACTTTTGACCCCATACATGGTAATAATAATGTGTGTGTTTTTCTTTCAAGATTGTGGTTTTTTTACTGCTGGTCGAATTGAGGTAGGTTTTTTTCTTATATATATATAGCAAAATTTTTCTTGTGAGAAAATAATCTCTTCAGATTATAAACAGTAGCTTTGATAAATGTACCCATTACTTAAGGAAGTGAATACAGGTGTGCTTATCTAAACCTGTTTAAAAAAAAATAAAATCCCAAATCTTCTAAAGTGTTAGCAAACATTGTAGCTGACTGTTGTAAAACTGCCAAAATTAGATTACACCTGCCTAAAAATGTGCTTTTAGTCAGGCATTTTCTACAACTTATGCTTGCTATTTCTACTGAAATGTAATCCTCCCTGGCATAGATTGCTTCTTTTTATTTGTGTGCTTTTTGCTTAGTGCTGCAAGTGGAGTAGCCGTGGAGTACTGAAGGTAATATATAGTTACAAATGGTTTGTTTTGGTAGTAAGAAGTGTAAGGTAACTGTGGTCTAGCAGTCATTTATATATAGAGCAAGTATAATACTGTGCTGTTACATCATGATTATTTAGCACCGTCTACAATGCAGAAATATTTTAAATAGGGAGTAAATAAGTAATAAATGAGTGAGATGCAGAGAAGTGAAAGCAATGGTAAAGATGGATAACCTAAAACAGGAGGCCAAGACATGTATGTGGCCAAGACAAATGGCGTTTATGCGTTAGGAATAGCATCACAAACATCCCATAATGAACCAGCCACGCTGTAATCCATGCTTATTTGTTGTGTAACAGGTTTAAGGATTTAGTGGTGTGGCTCAAATTCTGCTCTTGGAGTTAAAGAGTCACAGTTATGTTGTGCTTCTCTGGTGGAAAATCTACTCGCTTCAGCATTGCCCTGAGGGGTGAAGGAGTGTATTTCTATTTGCAGAATGGTAAAATGTGTGATACAAAGCAGCATGCTCATGCTGGAGGAAAGTGAGTTTGAAAAGCTTTCAAATCATACTTACAGTCCCAGGTGTAGAAAGAGACTAACTCTTGTAAGAAGAATACGTCACTGAAGTGAGCATCACCTCTAAGGATCTTACCCTTTAATTTGATGTTCAGCATAGCCTACTTTTTTTCCAGTTGCTTGTGAAGAAATGGAGAGAGAAGTGCAGCACTTGGATTCTATTTATCATTATGCTTCTTGTTTGTTATTAAATGTAAATGTATAACATTGGCTAGAAATGTATGTTTCAGAAAGGCAGACAGACTAGAGGTTAGTGACATGTGATTTATGCCTTGTTAGCTTCTTTACTTGCTGAGCTTAACCATTTATTTGATGGTCCTTTTGGTTAAGTTAAGAGATGAACCCTGGGTAGGCACAAGAGAGGATTAGTTTGCTTTTGGAGCTCATGGGAAAGAAGCTATTTCTCAACTTCTGTCTGTACCGCTGATGAAAAGAGGGACTTTGACGCTTTGAAAAGGTGAATCTTGACTTTATAATGATAATTTTCTCTTAGAAATTATTTGAAGTTGGAACATTTGGCACTGTATAAAAGTACATAAAAGAGCACATATAAAAGATCTCAAGTTCCTGCCTTGAGGAATATACATACCAATTAGAACACAGCAATATGTAGTACAGATATTATGCACTAGGGGCAAGGAACTATACAAAACTGAGTGATGGATTTAATTCTGGAAAATAATTTTGAGTCATTTTTGGAAAATATGCTTTTAAGAATAAATGAAAATACAATGAAAAACCAGTTCTAAATGCAGTGTCATAACACAAGCTCGTAAGTGGGAAACCGATATAAAAGATGTGTTAGGGAGGGTGAGTCACTGCCCCCACAAAAGAGAGTAGGGTGGAACTGTGCAGGTCCTTGAAGAACGCACGTAACACGCGAGGCATATGGCATGGGTGTTGGCATCCTTTGATTTTTGGGAGAGCAGCAGTTACTGAACAGACAGAGGGGGGACAGCTTACAGGCTTGGTGGCTAGAGATGATTCTGTTGTAACTGAGGATATAAAAGCCTGAAAAGTGGGCATCTTCTGGGAAAGAGGGCAGAAGGGGGAAGGAGAAGGCACGTGAGTTTGGTGGAATGTCCTGGCAAACAACAAGCCAGTCAGCAGGGACTGAAGCTGTACTAATGAGGGAGAGCCCAAATGGAAGGATTAGTCATGAAGAGCCCAAACAGGTTTGAGAAAGAGAAGGAAGTGAAAGTGCTCCTGGAAGAAGCAGAAGTATTGGGGACAACTGAAAAAGGGCTTGGAGGGTAGGCAGACAGATGGGGAAGAGTGGGGAAAAAATGTGGCCTTTAAACTACATCCTCGGGATGGCAGTGGCCGGGAAGGGAGTGTGAGCCTGGCAGCTGGCCTGAGGTGATCCAGGAGGAATCTGACAGGCAGGCAGTGTGCGTGGACAGCTGGGGCTGGGAGGCACGGTGGTGATGGAGGTGCGGTGGAGCCAGGTCGGAGAGCAGCAGTGAGGAGATCAATGCCACAGGAGTGGTGTGGGTGAGGGAGGGATGGACAAGGGACGTGGGCTGCGGTGGAAGGTGCAGTGATGTGTAGCGATGGTGGCGTGTTGAGGTCTCAGTTGTGAAGGATGGTGAGAGGAGAGGGTACTGGTGGGTGCATGTGGTACATACACTCATTTCTTTGAAAGCAGTAATAAAGTCTAACTAATATTTTGTGATGCAAACACAAATTGCATCACAAAATATTAGTTGATGGTGTTCTTGGTATATGTAATTCATGTTTTTCGTACCAGTTGATAGGATTTGTCTTGCAAGTTGTAATTGTAGTGTATGGAAAAATAAATAAACTGGCAACAGCCTGTGCAACAGACCTCTCTTTCTTGCAGGCTTGCTTGCTTGCTATCCTATGAGTGATAATTTCAGAGGTTTTGGTTTGTTTTGAAGTAGTTGCTCAGCATTTGAGTGTTGAGGCTGTTGTGAGAGTATCTAAGGTAGGGGTGGGGTTTGTTCCTTTACTTTTTTCTGTTCTTGTCTCTACGTTCTTGTACTCAAGGCCAGCAGTGAGCTCAGGAATGGTTTTGTAGATTGATGTCCATCCAGGCCCTTCTCTTTCACAGAGGATGTAACACAGAATCACTTTCTGCACTTGGGTAAATTTCTGTCTATCTTTGGAATTCTGGGAGAGTGCCTTGTACACTGTAGGTGAAGGACTGGCCCAAAGGTTCCAAGTCTTTGATAAAATGGCAAGGAGAAGAGAAGTACATGTGCAAAGTAGTTGTGACTAGAGTTACCGGGGTTCATCTTGTGATTCCACAATGTATCCTGACCTGCCAAATTCTGAAACATGCTTTATATTGTGCTGGTATGAGAGCAAAGTTGACAGGGTTGGTAAAATGTGCTTTGAAATTCAAACTTATAAGGAGCGGTCGGAATGTTTGTCTCTTTTAGGTAATACATTGCAGCGATGTTCCACAGAGATAGTTCAGCACTTCATACCAAAATAAGCTGGACCAGCAGACAGCTGAAAGATTTGATTTTGGGTTTAGTTTCTTTTCTTCTGACTGGAAGGTTTGAAATCCAGAAAAAGTCATATTGTGCTTTGTATTCATTTGGCATACAAATGGTTTCTTCTCTTTGTGTTTGAACAAGTATATGAATGAAAAGAGGACAAAAGTAGTTACTTCAGTGTGCAAATCAGCTCATGCTTTGTGGTTATGCCACTTTTATTGTACTGGCTATGCCTGTTTGCTTTTCTGTGCTGACAGGGAAGGGCCAATATGAGATTCAGTATATTTAAAAGTTGAATTTATCACATATGTAATGGAAATGGCTTTTAATGATGATAACTGCAGAAAACTGTAAAATGAACTGTTGGAGTAATGCAGCAACAGCTGACATCTCATCTTTAAAACTGTTGGTGAACTTAGGAACTTTTGATCCTTCTTTTAAACTACTAGCAGTCAGCTGTCTTATTGCTAGGTGTAAGATAAGCTCATCATCACAAATTACACTTGTGGATGGATTGATCTTCAGGGTTCCTGTGTACTTTAGTGTAAAGAAGGTGAAATGAAGGCACTGACTGTCCACAGACTGGCCTTCAGCACTGTCCTCTGCCAGTTTGGCAGTGGTGGTATCATGGAGCTAAATTGTGTGCAATTTTAAGCAGTGCAGTATGTACTGAGTCTCAGCTGGTGTAGAGCAAGCTTCAGCTTGGCTGGTGTGGGATCTCTGAAGTGCAGTGTCTTCGCTTGGGTCTGGGAATAGACTGCATGCTTGAAATTTAGAAATGCAGTAGAAGGTGGAAAAAAACTGTGATTGAAAGTCTTAATGAATTACCTGCTTAAGTTCTTAAACGTTTAAGAAAGCTTCCTAAAATAGAGCTTGTCCATGCTGTTTTGTGCTTTACAAGAGCTTACAGTGAAATACTTTATATATAGAGACACATACATATCTCTACACACACAAAAAAACCCCTAGCCCAACATCTGCAAGTGAGGTTTTGCAGCTGTGTGTTTTGTGAGTTTTGTGTTGCTTCTCAGTGCTAAGCAGTGCTGTCTCAGAAGGTAATGTTTAACAGAATGCTTCTATGGTTTATTGCATATGATTATTCCTCCATGTATTTCAGGGCACAGTTCCTCTCCCTTTTCCCTCTGCCCTTTCTGTCCCACTCCTTCTCCCCTCCCCCAGTTTTTTTGTTTTGTTTTGTTTTTTTTTTCAATGCACTCTTTTTGCTTTTGTTTCACTGCTTTACAATTCCTTTATAATAGTGTGGAGGGGAAAGAAGTAAGCAAACAACTTGGTGGTGTTACTTCAGAAATAATTTTTGTCACAGTAAGATATTAGTAGTTAATCAAAGCACAGTGCTGTAATTCTAAGTCTGTTAACAGGTTAATGCTTGGCAACACTTCTATTTATAAGGTAATGATTTTACTGTTGCAGTTTGAGCAGTAGGATATATTAGGTATAAGCAAAATTAATTTATTACCTTGAATTTCTTAATTCTTCACACAGCTTATCTTGCAGCAATGGCCCATACAAATAATATTTACCTTCCACTGACCTGGTGAACACATAGCTGTAGCTAGTAAACTTGTTTGGTATTAAACATACAGCTTTTTGCATTGAAGTCTGCTATGGACAAGTTGTTACAGCACTGCAAGAATCTACTAAAGCACTGAAGTTTTTCCTTACTGGTGTAATTTAGTTGTGACAGAGAAGAATTTGGGCTCTTAGGGCAAGGTTGCTTTGTGTAACTTTTGCTGGGGTAGGAAATCAACAATTCAAAATGTTTACCTTCAATTATGCTCATGTTTTTGTTGCGTTCAGGTCTTGATGTACACAGCAGAAAGACATTCCAGTTTTAGTTAGTGTACAGCTTCTGAATTGATACAAATTGATTTCATGGCACTGCGTGCACTTACGGCAGCTGAGGATGTGGTTTGTGTGTAGGTTGCGTTGATGGGGCAGAGGAAAGAGGCAGCAAGAAGGGGTGGGTATATGTCTGTGTGTGCCATGTACTTCACTCCTGCATTTTCTGCCAGGTGGTGATCCAGTCCCTGTTCTTCTATACAGATAATGTAAAAATTGCAAAAACCCTAAGTATTTCCTTGTCATGACACTGCAAGTAAAAATAGATTAAAATTTTTTTACTGTTGTAAGATACAAACTGGGCTCTAGAACAGAGCGTATTGACAGAAAAATACCCCACCCATAGAGTTTGAAATCAGCCCCTGCACTGAAGATTTAAAATGGCCATGTTACAACTCCATGCAAATTGGTCTGCAGTGGAAACCCTAACAAGATCATTAAATATAAAAGCACTATTGGATGCTAGGAAAATACTGTGCTGCCCATGTATATATGCATCTCCATAGACATGCATGAATAGACAGCATCAATGCCATTGATTTGAATAAGGAGGTGATACACAGTATTGAGGTGACTTTACTTGTAACTGACTTATTTTTTTGTTTGAAACTATCAGAACTGTAAATGTTTCTTCAACTCTTAAATATTAGGCTTTGGGAATAATCAGCCACTAAAGTAGCTCTCTTTGTGGATGTGGCCAAATAGGAAGACATTACTGTTACACTGAAGTAAAATGGAGGGGGTTTTTTTTGTTGTTGTTGTTGGGCTTTTTAAGTGGTTTTTTTTTTTTTTTTGAACCTAAGTTGATGCTTATTTTCAGAGTTAATGATACTGTTACAGCATGTCAAAATAAGGGCTTTTCACTTGCCAATATATATCATTAATGACCTTAGGAAAAGAAAAATCACATTTGCCTAGTGCAGTTCTTGGCTTTTCTAGGGCTGATCAATAATCACATTGTGCATTCATTCCCGCTAGCCCCCCACCCTGTGAGGTCAACTTTAACTACTAGTCTTTGCGTTTCAGAAAAAGGACATAGACTTTCTTATGCATTAGTAATATCAGTCTCAGTGTTTCCTTTGGGTCTAATTTACTGTTACCCATCAAAAAAATCAGTAACTTGACTTTTTTTTGATTTAGGTTCTTTATCTGTGATTTTTCTGGAGAGCTTTTCTCTTCTGCCTTCTGGTGCTGTGCTGAGAGGTCTGGGTAGAAACTGTACTCAGGATGCTGAGGTTTGCTATGGTTGTGCTATTTAAATGGATCCTCTCTTGATTGTATTGTAGCATCTGACAATGGGAGAACAACAGTTTCAGGGCCTCATGTCTGGACGGTAACGCAGCTGCTGCAATAAAGTCTTGTTATGGTTGACCAGTCACATTTGGGCAGTTATTTCTAATTAGAAGTTCTTATTTACGTTGCATTAGAAAATAGTTTGAAGCAAGCTGGTAGATGTTTGGGTGAAGTTTTCATATTCTTCTCCTTGCCTTGAAAGATTAATGTTGCTTTTTGTTTTGTCCTGCAGCCAGAATAAGTAGCCTTGAAAAAATCTTGCTGTTAAAATAACCTTTTTTCTTTTTTTTTTTAATATAATGTAATGGTCTCTAGCAACTGTTGTAAAATAAAGGATTATTGTGGGCAGTTCTGTCAGTGTTAGACATCACCAATAGTTTTAAGTCTTGTGATGGCATTTTGTGATTTCTGCATTGTTGGGTATTTTTCCATGAAAGTACCAGTGTTGCTGGTTCCCTTTTATTCATTTCTTCATATTAGGGGGAAATGTAGTTTGTTCATAATGGATTATTGATTGGTCTGCAAACAGCAGAAGCCCCAAGGCCTTGTCATCAATGGTACTTACTCTCCCAATAGTGAATGCATCGCTTCATGCAGCCATTTGCAACCTCAGTCTGTAGAATATAAGCCCGTAATTGTTACTCTTGTGCAGCACAGTTTTTAGGGAGAGGAACTCTTCATTGTCATTATGGGATTTTCCCCCTCAATTTGTTCAAAGAATAGTCCCTTTGTTTTGGTAGCAAGATAAAGCTTGTCCTGGATGTTAATGATATATTTCAATTCATTGCTTAGAATACTACAGTGTAACTAGTAAAGTACATTTCTTTGTCTCTAAGAAGACAAACACGCACAGTAGACTAAAACACAAAATATGTACTGAGTGGGTGACAGCTCTGTGTTTCTCAGTGTACCCTGTAGCAGTGTGAAAACAAACTCCCTCCCCCCCCGCCTTGCTCCTGAACGGATTCCTGAGGACCCACAACAAAATCTGGGTTACAGAGGTTTTACTGACTTCATTTTGAGAGTGATCACCTTTTTGCAGTGCATACCTCCAGCCTTTTCAGCATTAGTGTTTTTACCTTATTTTCATGTATTCTTTCCCCTGCTAAGGGTGCGGCATCAGCTGAGAAAGGCCTGACTCTGCTTTCCTGGCTGCTGCTCGGAAGCCTGCTGCAAAATGTCATTAGCTCATGGAGGGAGAAAGACACAAAAACACATGATGTATTTGGAGAAGCTCAAAATAATATCTCTGGGTTCACACAGCAAACTTTGCAAATGGGAAGAGCTTCACCAGCTGCGGGGGAGGGCTGGTTGAAAATAATTAGACAAAAAAGTATTGCAAAATCCTACCCAAGGATTTTAAAAGCTTGGGTGGAAATAGATTAATAGAAATTTCTTGTTTGTTTTTCCAGAAGCTTTTTGTTTTTCTTTTTCAGTCCTCTGTCCGTTTTGGCAGGCTTAAGCAGGCTTCAAGTCTGTTGTCAAGATTGTGACTTCTAATAACTGAATACATTTGGAAAATCTGCCAGTCTTCTGCAACTGGGTTTTTTTTTTCAAAGGGTTTTACTAGGTTAGTTTGGGTTGCTCTCAAAAAATTCATTCAGAACTATTCTGCCTTTACCTTTATAGGTTGCAGAACGCCAGAATTTCCTGCAAATTCAGGTACAGGCTTACTGTTCAAAGATGAGCTCATTCTTCAGTGCTCTGGTGTAGTCTGTGGTCCATAGTCTGGTGTTGTGGTCTGTCAGAGGCATTTGAGTAGGACTGGCGTGTAAATAAGGATGGCAAGATTGAGCCTTTAGTCAGGGTGATGGAGTGATGATGCCCTTGGGATCTGGCTGTTCAGAAGAAGCCATGTCCCCTCCCAAAGTGGGAAGAAGGGCATGCAGGTAGAGTGAGGCTGATGTGTGTGGAGGAGAGTCTGTAGCCTGGGGAGAAGACACGGAGGGGGAGAAGGGTCTCTGCGGTTCAGTGAGCTCGAAGGCTGGTGGGGCAGCTGTAAAATGTTCTCTGTCTTTTGTCTCTCTTCCTGCACTTTGCTCTCTTCTGGCCTCTTTGCTCTGAATGGCAAAGCCTGTTTGGCTCTGAGGCAACCTGAGCCTTCTCAAATCAGCAGAAATCCTCTCCCCAGGTTGCAGTTCTTGAAATACACAACTTCCTCAAATTCAGCTCGATCCTTACATGCTATGTCCTATCATTTCATCATCTAGAAGGAATTTCAGTAAGATATTTTACCACAAGATCATGATTCCCATTGGTTTTCTTTTTTTTTTAAGTCCTTGTTGCTCTTGGCAGAGGAACATGGTAGAGTGGTTGCAGTGTATGTTCAAACCTCTTGGAGATTAGAAGAGCTATTATTTGTCCAGTGCATTTATATTTCAGCTGGGACTTGAAATACACCCAGACTGAAAGCAGTTTGTTTTAAAAGATATGGTAAACTATTTGAATAGGTCCATGTAGCTTCCCAAATTGTATTTTCTTCTTCATTACTTAAGAGTTTTCCCTTCTTGACACTATAGACCATGCAATATGATTTTTTAAATCATGTTTAATTGAAGAGAAATTTAAAATAAATGTATGTTTGCTTATTGTATGTTGGAACATTACGGAATAATTTTGTATGTTTTTCTCTGTCTGCACCCCACAGAATATTTGTATGTAAGAAATGAATTTGCAGTTACTTTTCCAGTGTGGTATCTTTTGAATTCTTTTTTTCTTAATTTATCCCCCCTCACCAATTTGCCTGTGTTGTCTGTTTTCAATTTCTCATTTTATTAATTGTTTTCCAAGAGGCACAGAAAGTCCTTAGGAGGCTCTTTCTCTGCCTGTGGGCAGTCCTCAGTACCTGCTCCTCTTCCTGAGTATTAAGGTGGGATGAAGAGAGGAGTAATATGTATTTCAGAGTGCTCTGATGTTACACAAAGTGCTCTTTCCCTGTACTTCTGTGCATGCTTCATTTCAAGGCTAAATGAGGGTCTTGCAGAAGTTGTGAAGATGGTGCAGCCATGCACCAGGGTAGCTGCCAAGCTGCCAGCAGGGACAGGCCACCACAGCCTCCCTGGGAAAGCCAGGGATGACAGTGGAAAAGGTGCTGGGCCTCTGTGGTGAGAGCAAGTCACTTTGGTCAAATGTGCTTTCTCTGAAAGGAAGCAACTCTATCCAAGTTAATTTTAAAAACCAGAGAAGTTTTGAAGCCTAAATGTATGAAACAATAGATTCTGGATAGTTGCTTTAAGCAGGTGGGAAAGCTTGTTTTCCCTTCAGGGGCACCAGAGAATTAAAAAAAAAGTTTGTATTTATTCCTGTGTTGGTCAAGGCAAAGAATCTAGTGAGGCAATGGTACAGGAAGAAACCTTATAACTAAAATATTTGGCTGTGCAAAGGCATTTCTCAGCACACCACCCCTCCTGGTTTTGGGTCTTTTTTCATGTTTCTCTTCCATCTTGCTTTATATACCAAACTTGCATGTAAACAGTGATGATAAGTATATTTTAAAGGGGCTGAAAATGCCTCATGGATACTGGCCAGCTGCTTCTTACATGTACTGCCGATTCCTAGTTCAACAAAATAAACTTAATCTAGTTCCTATGCCCCTTAAGAGTATCACACCTCCCCCAAGTAGCTGGATGGCATTTGGCATAGACTGCAGCGCCATTAAAACACACAAAATATTTTTAAAGACTACATATTAATTTACAGTTTGCATTCACTTGTGTTTTCTTACGGCTTGCCTCTCTGCTAGTGGGGATTTCTGTGCTGTGACAGTCTGGGAGGAATCTGCAGGCTGGGTGTGACTGCTGTGGATTCTGTGTGATGAGCCAGTGCTATGGAACTGAAGGGTGAGCTTGGACCCAAGCAGTGAGAAACTACTGGGTACCACCTGAAATTACTGAGGGGTGAAACACTTTGGTAGCCTGAGGGTGGCTGGAGGTGGCTGCATTCCATGCGTGCTGATAGAGAATTATTTCAGAATACTTTAAAATTTGGAATTATTTCAAAATACAGCTGTTTATCATTATAGTCAGCCAGAAAGAAACAAAGATAACTCTGGCAAAATTGTACTCCTAATGAAAGAGTAACTGGTGTTGTTTGATTTACCAGTTGGTGTCTTCCATCCATTCTGCCACCTTTGATGTTTAGTAATTAATCCTGAGATAAAAATTACTAAGACAGAATGTTATTTTCTAATGTTAGGATTCTTTACAGGTATTTTTTTCCTTATTTTATAAGTTCAGTCTTCTAAATTGAAGCTTTTTGTAAAAGTTGTAATTTTAGTTACACTTTCCAATAAATAGTGAGCTTTGCTGTTCTGCAGAGACCCCTCTAGAGGAGTTTCTTTTAAGTAGCCCTCAAATGATATGGAGGAGTGAGAAGTGTGTTGTTTATATATTTTTGTCGAGTTACCAAACTAAGGTTGACCTCCACACATTGTGTAAAGCAAGCTCAGATTTGGTGCATCCCCCTAGAATTTTGTCTGTGGAATATCAGACGTGAATTTTTGTGAGTCTTACATGTGTATGAATTCAAATAATCCAAGTCTAGGAATACTTTATTTCAATTATTAAAGTCACAGGTTGCAGTGTATTGTCAAGATAAAGTAATAAAGATGAAAAAAAAATCTCAGAATATTTTTGTGAAGACGATAACACTTCCATTAAGTATTTTAGTGTATTAAAATCATTAAGTAGTTTTTTAACTCTGACATTTTTCTCCCTCAGGCCTAATTTAATACGGGACTAGGGGGATCTCCTGTGAGTGGCTAATACCCTTCTTATAAGTAATGCTTTCTTCATAGCCTCATTTTCATAACTAAGTTTCATTAATGAAAATGCTATAAATAATTAAAGTGAAATATGTCAAGACTAAGCCCAGGGAATCTGTGGCCAAGTAAACAAAGGGACTGAAGCTTTGGATCCACATGTGCTTGGGCTGCTGCATACAGCATTCTTGTCTAAGCTTGGCTCTTAAAGCTCTTTTGAACTTTTAGACAGGAAACACTGCAGAAAGTTGAGTTAAAATGGGCCCTACTTTAAAAAAAAAAAAAATTTGTTGCTCTAAAAATCAGCCTGCCAATAGAAGCAATATTCTCACTGGTATAAGCTGTAGAAAATTAACAATGTATTAAACATGTGAAAAAAATTGTTCCCAAAGCTTTCTTTTTTTTTTTTTTTTTCCTCTGAAGTGGTGTGGAACATTTCAGAAGAAACTGTTGCTTGCATTTAGCATAGTACACTTGAACAAGAATAATTTTTTTATGATTTAATGACTTTTAGGTTAAATCTTTGATTATAAGACAATATAGGTTGTTACTTGGCAGTTTTAGGTTTTGGATCAGCTAAATAAGATGTTACTCTAAGTTGTTTCATCCACTTATAGGCACTATAAAGTGCATTTGCTTTTTGGTGTGTTTGTACCTTCTGGTGCAGCCACAACTTCAGTGGCTCACATCCTTTATTCACCCAGAAAGTGTCTTCTGAGTCTGCCCCTCAGTTTGGTTTTAAATTAATAATTTCAGAAATTAGTTTAGATACTGTAAAACTTCCTGTTCATATGGACTTCTGAATTTGTGACATCTATTTATTTTTTTAAACAATAAAAAATGCTTCGTTCAAGAAATGAAATTGCTTTTGTAACTCATCCCTTCAATGTTACTGTCACCTCTGATGAAAAGGTAGTTTGGGTTTGATGCTGTTTGATAACCCCTAACATGCTAAATGGATACTAGATATGCAGAAAATCCAACCCAGAAATGAATGTCTATAGCAAATAAGAGGGCTAGGTTAAATTAAATGTAATGAAGTTCTTCTGTAGCCTTCAGAAATGAGCATTGCGACAGTCTTACTTTGCTTTTTATTAAGATCGTGCTGGTGATGTGGTTAAGACTGTTTATTTATGTATTGAAGAGACTCAGAGGTGAATACAGTGACAATTCTTAAAATTTGCAGCTGTAGATCTGTAGCTCTTGGTTGAGTCATAGATGTCAAGTGATGGATGTGGGAATAGATGGTCTTGTTAGTGCTCTGCATATTTTTAGCTACATTTTGAGAAGCTGATGTTTTCTTAATGTGGCAATAGATCGGTTCTCTTCATTAGAGAATACTGTGTTCTTTGATCTTAGTCGTGGTGTTTGTAGTCCTTAATGAGGATAGGAGGGGGGAAGATTTTGTTTCACAGTGTAGTAATTGGAAAAGAGACAACCTATGTGGATTTTGATCATTGTTTTTTGCTGTTTACTAGGTGGGGAGTTGCTGGTGTGTTCCATTTTGCACTAAGATACTGACTCTTGCATTTAATCATGAAAAGATACAAAAACATTTAAACTTTTATTAATCTATTCTGTCAATTAGAGTTTTTTCTTGTTTTGTTTGTTTATGGTTAAAATTCTGTTTTGTTGTGGTGGGTGGTGGTGTCATTTCCTGTGTGTCATGTTGACATAAATCACTCACATTCGAGGTAATTTGATACATACATTATCACTTTGCTTTGTTAGTTTGGGACTAAAATTTATACTTGGAGGGGTTTTTTAGTTCATTGTCCAGCAGGAAATAACTTAGTTTTCGTGAGTGCTTTGTCAGGCTCTGCATTCTTGTTTGGTCTGTAATCAAAGTACTGAGCGTCCTCAGTCTTTGCGCCTGTTCTGTGCCTGCCACTTCAAGCACAGCAGAGCTGTCTGAGACACAAAGTAATGCAGTTGCCAGCAGGAATATGATACTTGCTAAAGTCTCTAGGAAAGCCTTTTATCTTTGGCAAGTATTTTATGTGAAATTACACATGATGGTAAAGCCACAGATTTAAAGTGTAATAACCCCCACAAGAAATGTTTTCCTTATTTAAGGTATATTTTTAGCCACTTCTGCCTGATTTTAAAACAAAAAATATTTTTAAAGTTTGCACTTCGTTCAAGACACTGATAGCAGTATATGGAAATGAGTATTTGCTCTTTCATGAATTTTACTTATTTAGTAATTATGCTTGTCATTGAAGTCTATAATATCAGCAGAAAGAGAGACTACTGCCTTTTGGTGCAATAGATTGCATATGGTGTGCTGAATGCGGAGAGAGTGATGGAAGCTGTTGAATTCAAAAGATGAATAGGTTTGAATATATTTAAGAATCTGTACATTTGTATGATTTTGTTCTTGTTTCAGGTGATCTATGCCATCTGCTTACAGAGCACACAGAAATAAATAGGTGCTTTGGACTCTGCAGAGCAGCTGAAAGGAGAAACGTTACCCTGAGAATGAAGCAATAAAACACCTCTCTGCAGAACCGTATGATTGAAAACACGGTCCAGCCCTCCTCCGCTGCCGGACATGCTTTTGTCCTCCTGCCCCGCTTACCCACTGTTGCAGTAATACAGATGGATGGTAGCAGAGCGGCAGAAATGGAGTTACGGAGATCCTCCAGCCCTGGCAAACTAAGCAAGAACGACATGGATGCTGACAAGACCATGTGCCACAGCTGTTGCATCTGCGGTAAAAGTTTCCCTTTTCAGAGCTCCCTGTCGCAGCACATGAGGAAGCACACGGGTGAGAAGCCCTACAAATGCCCTTACTGCGATCACAGAGCTTCCCAAAAGGGCAACCTGAAGATTCACATCCGCAGTCACAGGACAGGCACTTTAAGTCAGGGGCACGAGGCGGAGATGGGAGAGGCACAGCTGGGGGAGATGGGTGTTTCAGAAGGCCTTGGCGGGTGCACCAGCCCCACTAAAAGTACATCTGCCTGCAACAAGATCTTGAACGGTACCGCTCAGGTTGACAGCAGCAAGATCTTGTTGAGAAGCAGCAAGAAGGAGGTCACAGAGATGGCACCAGCTGAGGAGGATGGCAAGCTGACTTCTTACCAGTGCACCTTCTGCAAAAACAAATTTGAAAGGAAGAAGGACCTGGAGCAGCACATGCACCAGGTCCACAAACCGTTCAAGTGCAGGTTGTGCAGTTACATGACCCTGAGGGAGGAGACGCTGTTAAACCACATAGAGAAAGACCATATAACAGCTCAGGTCCCCAATGGGGAGGCCTACACGGAGAACTGCAAGAGTGAGCTGAATGCGGGCGAGTTCCCGTGCGAAGTCTGTGGTCAGACCTTTAGTCAAACCTGGTTCCTGAAGGCTCACATGAAAAAGCACAGGGGATCGTTTGATCACGGGTGCCATATTTGTGGCAGGAGATTCAAAGAGCCCTGGTTTCTCAAAAACCACATGAAGTCGCACGGCCCCAGGTCCGGGAGCAAAAACAAACCAAAAAATGATTTGGAGCTGATAGCCACTATCAATGACGTGATACAAGAGGAGACAATTGTGACAGGCCTATCTCTGTATGAAGTTTGCACCAAGTGTGGAAATCTGTTTACAAACATGGAAAGCCTGAAAGTGCATAATGCTGTTCACTACCGCGTGCAGCCAGGCAGCACTGGGGATAAAGCTGCGGGCTTGACTGATGGGAGCCTGAGCTCCTCGGTAACCAAGCAGTTTTTCTTGCAGTGTCTCAATCTACGGCCATCTGTAGGGCTGGATAGAGTTACGAGAGGACAGCCTGGGAAAAGAGTAGCTGAGCTGGATCCGGTCAGTAGCTACCAAGCTTGGCAGCTGGCCACCAAAGGAAAAGTAGTAGAGCCCTCAGAGTATGTGAAGTATGTGGGATGGGATGAGGCCCTGGCAGATGCAGACGTGACTTACGACAAGGATAAGAGGGAGTATATCCTTGTCAACCAGGAGAAGCGCAAGCGAGATCAGGACTCGCCCAGCAACCCCAAGAAGAAGAGCTGCACCAGTGGGCGCCCGGAGAAAACTAGCAGTGCCCCAGCGGGGGAGAGCTGCCCACTTGCCCCAGGGGATCTGGACTATCGCCCTGCCTCACGGCAGAGCCGCAGGGCCACCCAGAACAAGTCCACCGAGTGCTTTGAGTGCGGGAAGATCTTCCGCACCTACCACCAAATGGTGCTGCACTCGCGGGTGCACCGCAAGGAGCGGAGGAGCTGCAGCGAGAGCGGGACAGCCGCCCAGCCGGACCGCTACGGCTCCAGCAGCGAGGAAGGGGACTCGGGCTCCGTCAGCGGGCCCAGCACCCCTGGCTCCGCATCCGCCCCGGAGGACTCGGCCACCTCTGGCTTGGGAGAGGAGGGGGCTGAGGAAAGCTCGGAGGAGGGAGCAGCCAACGCCTTGCTAGGTAAGATGGGTCCCAGCTTTGCCCTGGTAGTTGCTGATGGTCTCTATGTCTCCTGGTCTGGGATGCAGCAGGACCAGAGGGAGAAATATGTGAAAGCATATGAGAGGTTTTAAAGGTCCCATGCCTGCTGGGCCTGTCTCAGTGTGGCAACTCGTTTCTGGTGCAGGTAATAAAAGCGAGATGACGTTTTTGTAATGTGCCAGTGTACTTGTATTTTGGTAAAGGACACTTGAGAAGTGCTTTAGTTGCCCATAGCAACACTGAAGGGTAAGGTAGTGTCTTCCCTGGATATCTCGGGGGGCTGTTTTTCCACAATTCATGGGTGTCCTGTGCAATGTTCTGCCTGCAGTATACAGGTGAAGCCTGCGTAGCATAGCCCCAAAGCACATAAACTTGTTAATCGCCAGCGTGAGAGAAGTCTCTCTCCTCTTCTCCGCTTCACTTCCCAAATTGTGTTTATAACTCCAAAGGCTATAATTAATCTCTCTGGATTAAAGCGGTCCTTTGAGCCCAATGCTACTAAATGGAACAAATTATTCTCCAAATAGCAGCAAAGTAAATATTTAAAAGAACACCATTAAGCACTTTCGTATCTTTTTTTTTTTAATCCTTTATTTTTGTTGTTCACCATGCTTTGTTTATAATACCCTTTTAGAAATGTGAGATTAACCATTCTTTCCTTATTAGCCTTTCTGCTGGTTTTTGTTTGTTTTCTGTTTGGTGAACAAAAATGTTTTCCTCTCATTTTCATTCCTTTTGTTGTGAAGAACATAGTTATCTACAGAGTTAAACTCATTTTCAAGACCATAGTGGATGAAGTAATCTGCACCATTGTGGGTGGGGGTGGGTTTATTCAATTACCTTGCTCTTTCAGGATATTTTAAAATGTTGCCTTTTCTCTTGGCTTCAGACCCCACAGCACCAAAAGCAACATTTTCCAGAATTGTGTATTGTTACTTGTTTTTCATAATTTTTGAAGCAATTTTGGATATATTAAAATTAATCCAAGAACACCACTTTTTTAAATCCTTTTTTACCTTTCCATAAAAAAGCAACTCCAAAAAGTCTAGTGACAAACTAGATTGTTAAATATTTTCAATATGATTACTTGCCCATTTAGAAGACTCAGAATTTGGCTTCCCCATCTGCTGTTGGATTTTTGAATACTTGAATGTCTTTATGGGAGTGTGCCTGCTTTGTCTGAAAGTCCATCAGCTGCCACCTGAAACACTTGGGTACAGCTGACGCAAGGTGTGGCGATAAAGTTGCTTTGTCCCGATTTAAGTGGGGCTGCCACGTTTCACCCGTGTAATGTACAGTGCAGTGATCAGAACTGCTGTGGTGGAAAGCCATCTCTCTGGAGACGGGCTGAGAACACCACAACACTTTATTTTGCATGGTGTTCAGATAGGAAAACTGTTCTTACATGCTCTCCATTTTATTTCTAACAAGAGGAGTTGTCTCTCTCCCTGGTTGGCTTCTTGCCTCAACTCAAGCTTTGAGCCCTTGTTGCAGGAGTGAAGGAGGAGAGTTAGAGTCACACCACAGTTTGCTCTCACAGGAATTAAAGTTACTGGCTTAACTGATGCCAGCTGAAAACTCGATTCTTTGGGTACCAAATTGTTCCTTTTTTTCTTTAACTATAAAGAAGCACCAAACTGATGGGCCTGAATAAAGGCACATTTTGGAAAAGGGATGTATTTGCAATGATGAGATGGGGGGTGGCTGCTGTATTACTGTATTTGCTAACATCACAGCTGAAGAGCTAATCAAGTATTTAATTGGCTAATAAGAAACACTTTAGGCTAGAGAAATGTTGCCTATTAATAGAGGTTATTTAACACAAATCACTGTCTCAAAGAAGGGAACATTTTTTGTATGTGACAGGGGTTTTTTTGTTTGAAAGAAAGTTTAGGGTTTTTTTGCTTGTTTGTTCTGTTATTTTTAAAAGGAGTTTTCATAGGTCAGTGTTCAGGACTAAAGTTTCCCAATTGTCTCTTTTTGGTATGCAGGTTTATTGGCACTGCCGTTATATTGTGTGCTAAGGAACTGAGGTCCTTCTTTCCAGCAAGCCGTAGGATTAATTTTACTCTTTTGCAGATTGCTGCTGTAAGTCAAGAGGCTTTTTTTCCCCTCCCCTGTGAACAGTAACTTAAGGTATATGGAATATAGGCCAGATTCTGCCCTCATGTATGTGCTTGCAAAAATGAGGTGTTCTGGTATGGCCTTGAAGCACATTTTGTCCTAGAACTGCTATAGTTTGCTATCCTTTGCTGCAGCCTTTTTTAGTTACTCTTCCAGGTGAAGGTTTTCCATCAAGAATAGAGCTCCAGCCCTGTGGACAGGCTTCCTCCCCAGTAGAGGCAGGCAAGCAGGGCTCGTGGTTCCTGTTCCTGAAATTATTTCTACAGTATTCTTTTTACTCAGGCTGTAATCAGGAAAATCTCGTGCCACTCATAAGGTTATACAATATCTGTTGTGTTTTTTGGTTTTTTTTGGTTTTTTTAAACTTTCCTATCTTTACTCTTTCTTTCCCCCTTTGATGCATTACTATGTTATCCTGTGTCAGAAAAGAGCCTTGAGACTGCCAAGTATTGCATTTGGTGGCCTTGACTCATCTGAAAGTATTTCTTTGTGCATTTAATTCTTAATCTGAGGAGTGCTGTTGACACACAGTGTCTTGGCAGCAGGGAAGCTGGCAGTGCACCTCTGTGGTCACTTAGGGCCAGCAGGTGTCAGGGCTGAGGAAGGAGCTGGGAAGTACTGACAGGGCTCACTGGGAGAAGAGCAAGAATTGGGGTTGAGAGCCTCCAGGGTAGGCACTCCTTTGTTCTTAACACTTCTATAATTTGCCCCTGCTGCCTTTGTCGAGTAACATCATCATTCCTCAGGCACAGGGTGTAGTGTTGCAATACCAGTTTATCAGCTGCGGGAGGGTGGAGGGGAGTAAGCTAGCTGTCTACAAAGTGTACCTCATCTGGTTGGAGGGAGGGTAAAATTAAGTTTTCTAGAGTTCCACATAGTGTACTGTGTGATAGCTGTCATGCAGAGATCATGCATGATGTATTTGTGCTTTGTGTGACAGCCATGTGGGAAGAGGTGGCCCAGAGTGCATTTGCTTTGTTGAGACCAGACTTCGAATATTTTTGAGGTATTCCTGCCCCAGATGATTCTTAATTTGTATTTTCTCATTCAAGCCCATGGCAAAACTGTACCTGAATGTTCACTGAGTTGCATCCAAAGTTGTGTGAACCATCTATAGGTTTTGCTCAGCTCTTCCCCAAATTGAGGTTCTTGGTAGGGGTTTTTGTGATTTTCATTTTTCAATGAAAAGAACCCCAGAGATATGACTGAGAGAGCAGAGAGGGATTATATGTGTGTTGATAAAAGTGAAGGGAAGACACTATTTCTATAATCTTCAAGCTTCTCACTTAAAATGTAGTTTTAGATATATCAAAGTAATTTGGTGGGTAGTATTTTTAAGGCATGAGCCCCTTCATTGCCATTGTGTGTATAGCAGTGAAGGTGTTTGGGTTTCTTACATTAGGTTCAATGTCAGTCCTGAAATGAAGAAGGAACAGTAATTTTGAGGCTCTGACTGCTATTGGCAGGTGGGAAGATGAAGAAAAGAAGTGAAAAGAATTTAAGTACCTCTTGGTTCTTGGCAAGCATGTAGTAAAAGCACAGACCTGAGATAGCCCAGTCAGTGAGGGAGTGCCATAAAGGTGGTACTTCTTGCATGTAAGTGTCAGACTGGGATGGAAGTAAATGTTAAAAGTAATCTAGGAGAGATAAAGTTGTATTACGTAGGAATAAAGGAGAGGAATGCTGCTTCTAGTTGTGACCATGTCAGGGAAGGACATCAGGGTAAGGATGTAGCACCTCCGAATGCTGCTTGCAGTGAAAACCATGTTGTCTGTTCTGTTTCCTTTATCTCCTGCTTTTGCTCTCCCTTCTCTTTACCTTTCTTTCACCTTCTGTCAGATTCCTCTGATTATTTGAAGTGCTTCAAGGAGAGACTGATCCACTTGTGTTGCACACATGCTGTTTCTACTAAACTGAGTAGTGCAGGAAGGGGCTGATTGCGAGTGAGGACTCGCAATTTTTGACAGGCCCTGTACCAATACTGTTTTCAGCCTGAGAGGCTCATGGCCTGACTAGCTGAGGCTGGGCACAAGTCTACAGACTCTGCAGAATGTAAAAACCCCTCGAACAGTGAATGCAGATCAGTGGTGTGTGAGTGTATTTGGTTTACATCAAGAATCACTGGTGGTGTGGTGGGACTTGGTTAGGACATGAGCACCTTGTGGGATGAGATGGGCATAAGGTGCAGAGTGGAGAGTGAGGAGAATGGGGAAAGGCAGTGAGAAAGCAGGACTTTGAAGGGAGCTGTGCCATGGGATGAGGTTCCAAAGGGGATGGGGGCCTGAAGAAAGATGTGCAATATCATTAGAGTTAAACCCTCCGAGGCAGTGCCAGCATGCTGGGTGGCTTGTGCTGAAGCTGTAAAGGCTCATAATGGTGCTGTGCATAGGTGGGTAACTCCAAAAGGATTTCCATGTGAAAACCAGAAGGTCTAGACCTCTTTGTGTTTTTTACATTTCAAAAACTCTTAAGAAGAACATGGCCAGAGACTGGTTTATTATCTTTATTAGTAAACTGAAGAAGAGACAGCTGCCTGTGAATTGCTTACAGGTTATACAGTCCTGGGTATGTAACACATACCATTTATCTCAAGTGTGTTATAAGAAAATCCTATATGCAAACTGGAATGCTTGAATAGAAACATAAGAATATTAGCAAGCTCTGTGGAAGAAGAGTAGGAGAGATTTATGAAGCATAAATTTGGACTTTGTTTTGCATGGATATTAATTGTAACAAATCCAAGACCTGGGACTTTAATGAAAAGTGTATAATTTCAGAAGTCTTTTGATGTAAAATAGTAAAAAGTAGTTTAGAGTTGCTTAATATTTTAGTTAAGCAGCAAGGCTGTAATTTTGGGGAGAAAAGCAACGGTAAGAATAAAACAGCTAAGCGAATGAAATTAGAAAAATAAAAATGTACAGTAATTGCAGAGAACAGAGAAAGATAGTCCTAGTAGATGTTTACTGTTGCTAGCATGAGTGTATGGAACAGCTGCCAGTATCCAGTACCAGGACTTCATTGTTCTTACATGAAAAAGTGTTTCTCTGTGTGCAAGGGGAGGTCTCTCCACTATTAAAAAATCAAACATTTTTATTACATATCTTGAGTAATTACTCTTCAGATGCTTCTTATGCCAGACTCTCACTTACTGTGAATCCCACAGTATCATGCTGCTAAAGGCAGTGCTCTTGGGGCATTTTACATCAAATGATAGCTTGTTCTGTATGTACAGTCTCAAGTATGTTTAAGTTATTTAGCATATTTAGTTTGCTGAAGGAGCATATAACAAACTGGAGAATGTTTCAGTGCTGGACAATTGGTAACTATTGCCCCAGGCTTTGAAGAAATAAGGTAGTTTCAAGAAGGAACAGTGTCTCAGCACTGTGAAGATAAGAGTGTTATGTTGTGATTACACATTCACCAGTTAATTTGGGCATTGCTGAGGGGTGATTCTTGGAATATAATACCCTCTCAGCTTTACAACTAAAACTAATTGTTTTGATTCTTAATTCCAGTGAGATCAATGAAACTCTGGGACTTGAAAATACAAGCAAATTGATGATTCAAATCATAGGGGAAGTTGGGCAGAGGCAAGGACCCTGTGCTAGCAGTAA
This sequence comes from Vireo altiloquus, assembly GCA_013396875.1. NCBI lineage: Eukaryota > Metazoa > Chordata > Aves > Passeriformes > Vireonidae > Vireo > Vireo altiloquus. Next base: position 567,218 of record VZRF01013004.1, on the reverse strand, counting down.
GAGATCCATTAGATGTTGGTTGGGACTTAGCAGAGTTCAGCTGTTCCTTAAAGCAAATTTGGGCTAGATCCGTTACCTAGTTCGTTATCTAATTTGAAAACATCTAATAATACCATTTAGAAATTTCTCTTTCATATCTGCCTTGCTGTAATGCACATAGTCCAGTCCTGATGCGTGTTAGCAAAGCCACGTGCAGTGTGGTACTTTCTCATTAACTGAGGCTTCTCTGCAAGGCACTGCAGGTTGAACCATCATTTTTGACCAGTTACAGGCATCTGTGTATCTCCACAGCAGTACTTTGTTCCCTTTTTCCTCCCCTTTGGACTCTTGTACTCTCCTCAGGACTACAGATGATATCTCCTATGTGAGTATATTCCTGTGGAGCTACCCTCAGCAATAGTTTTTGCTTCTATTTCTCCTTAGCTGTGGATTGATCTTAATGGGAAGAAATACTGAGGAAGCAGAACGAAATAGAAATTATGCTGATTGTCCCAAGGAAATGGATAACAAGAAAAATTCTGGCAGCCAGTATCAATCCAGTGTGTACTGAGAGGAGAGGAAGAGAGAAAAGCCAAGGGGCATAGAAAAAGTGGTTAAAACCTCCCTTGGCCGGTGCACCTCACAGACATGAAGTTGCTTGTCCCTTCTGTATTTTAGGCTGATGATGGGAACTATACTTCAAGAAACTCATGCAAAAAGTGTTTGACTGGAATAAGGCATTGCTTTGGCACGAAGCAGTCTGTACCCTTTAATGCTATCCATTAACCTGATACCATACCCACAAAGGAACGTGCAACTATTGCCCTGTAGGTATCTTACGTAAATCCTACTGTGTTCCTCATCACTACACTTTGCTCTGCTTTACCAAGGCCTGTTTTACTCAGTCGCATGTAATGTGGGTGGCCAGCAAGAATGTTAAAAAGCAATTCAAGTTCCTCTTGAAATGGGACATGGTGATGAGGAACAGATAACACACAGTCAGCTCAAGTCAGAACTAAGGATTGCTGGCTGAGCTTGGGATACTTCAGTAGATTAATGACTTCTTGTGACAGAGATTGCCTTTATTGTTTCTCAGAGACAATATCTTATGCAGCATTTTGAACTTATTAGACCAACTGTAGTACTGCTTTTATTCCTTGTAAACATTTCAGTAGAGGTTTGAAGTACAGAAGAACTTTGTGCCTGTCAAAGATGCTTCTACTGTATTTAGTTTTAATTGTTGATGTTCCTTTTTTGCAGGTTACCATATGCAATAACAAGCAACACAGTCAGATAGAAGTATTTTTTATTGTCTATTGTAGCCGTCGTTCTGTGATGTGAGCAACCGAAACACAGCTCAGCTTGGAATAAAAATTGTATAAGATGTGCTAAGAGAGACATAGGTTTACTGAGCCTTTATTTTATCTGTTAGGAAGCAAGGAAGTGAGTGTGGTTTCTTAAAGATAGGTGATCGTAAAATAAACTTTGCCTTGAAGCTTACAGAAGATGCCCAAGATTATTTCTTCATACTACTACTTTCACAGTTTTTGGAAATGCTGTCCCAAGAGCTGCTTCAAAGGACTTCTTGTGCCTATGTTTAATCCTACCTGAGCTGTCAGTTACCATTCCACACTTAACCATACTCAAGCATTAAAAAAAAAAATATTTCCAAGGGTGTGGAAAGCTGTTGGCCATCTTGGTTTCAGTTTGTGCATTCAAAAATACTCCTTTATGTTTAAGTCAGTTGCACAGGGATTCCAGTGTTCATAGTAGACTTTTAGCTCTTCTTGAGTAAATACTATAAATGTCTGCATGTAGGGATGTGCACTTGGAAATCCAGCTGCATAGAACCTCAGTTTTAACAAACCCCTCACTTCCTGGCACCTACCCTGGCCTTGCTGCCTTGTAAAAGTCAGTTTAGCAACTCTGGTAATTCTTTGTACTGGATGTTTCTATTACATCAAACTATAGCCTGTGATATACTGCTTTGTGACATTTATAGTCGAAAGATCACATTGTGTAGTGCTTTTATTTTCAAGCAGTTTCTGATCAGTGAGCGAGGACTGCCTTCCCCCCAGCTAGTAAAACAAGCTTCAGGCAATGAAAATTGTGATGGTAGTGTTTTAATCTGATTCCCAAATACTTCGGTAGCTCCATGACTGTGTTTAGTGGGATTCTACCGATCTGTACATGATTGCTAATGAAGGGCCTGTATAAATACCTTTAATTTTAAATCTTTTCACTGTTCTTAGCATTACGGTTCACAGTTTGCCCTCGACTGAGAGTCAGATTTTCTTTTTTAATGCATTAAGTTTGGCAGTAGGTGCTCTCAGTGGATGGGGTGGGCTAAATTCTGCGAGAGCTGAAACATGGGGGAGTCCCAGAGCTGCACAGGGTATAAAAGTAATGTGTGGTTTGGCCTAGCATTGGTAGATAATTTGTTTTCTGCAGGTGCATTTTACAAATACAAATTTTACTAGGTCTCACTTGACTTCACTTTATTACTTTTTAACCCAGTAGTCTCATTCAGGCACTGGATTACTTTACTGTGAAAGCACCTAACTGTGGTACCAGTCACACCAGTAAAAGTCAAGAGCAACTTAGCTGCAGTTAAGGGAACCCTTTATGATGGGAGCATCGATAACTTTTCTTATTCTCAGTTTTCTTTTGATTGCCTACAAGATTTACTGTCAGCAAGCCTATGTATTCTAGGGACATGAAAAACATATAGTGAATTTTTTTGAAACTGTGGAGGAAAACTTTGAGTTTTTCATTATAATTTTCAGTGCCTTAGGCCTTCGGTAAGACTTTTGGATCCTTGTACTTGGTGTGTGATTGCTACTGTCCCATATTTTGTAACTGACAGCTACACATTATTTCAGTGCCCTGAATGGATTTGTAAATGTGTAGGGAACTTACTTTCATGGTGAATTTGTTTTTCTTGTTTATAGACAGCATGGGTTTGGACTGGAAAATTGCAGAATACTTTGGCCCCGATACAGCAATAGTTACAACTGCTGGCTTGATTTTAAGCATACGAGCAGTCAGATTGGAATCATTGTTAACTGCTTTGTTGAACCACTTGGCACCTAATGGCCTGAGATTAGAGAAGAATAGAGAAATCCTTCTTTTCTGTAATCAATGCCAGTGTAAATTGCATATCCTGAAATGTACCATAGCATGCAAACTTTACAGGGTATAAGACTAGGGGAGGAGCAGGTCTCAGAATTGTCTTTTGTGGATACTCTGTTGATGGATTTGGTTACGCTTCAGTGATGCTGAGGGCAAAAATCCAACCCCTCATCCTTTTAAAGTGCAGAATCTCTATTGAGAATGTGTCCATGTGTAAGACAAAAGTACTTTCTGAATTGATGATTACTCTAACTTTGATATGGGTGCTTACTTAACATGTATTTAGAGCATGAGATCCTCATCCTTGTACAGGATCCATGGGGGAAGATTTGCCCTCCTGCCTTCCGAACTTTGTTTTCCAGGTTGGTAATCTCAAACCTCAGTTATTACTTCATTACCTCTGTTACTTCAAATAACAGAAAAATAAACAGCCTTTAAAATGATTGTTTTTGTCATATCACAGGTATACAACTAAAAAGTTTAGTTTTGTTTGGGAGCTAGAAGTTAGGATTTACTCCAAGTCAGATCTCTTTTTTTTTTTTTTTTTCTTTTAAAGGATGCAAAATCACAGATTTTATTTATTTATTTAAAGACTAAATTTGGGGTTAGTTTGTAATATAAGGCACTCCCAAACCTTATGTTTCTTTGAGATAACAAATTCATCAGGCAGTTGAAGGCATCAGCTACACCTAAATGCACTTCAGAGGTGTGTGTTATCTTAGGATAGCATATGTCTTGTGATGTCTTACTGCTTAAATAGCATTTGAGGCAAGCTGTTGTCAGCAAAACCTAAATATTTGGTGGGGGAAAAAAAGCATAACCACAAGGGAAATATATGGGTTCTTCGGGAAATGTGAACCTCAGGTCTAAAGGGCTTTTTTTTTTCTCTCTCTCTCACCTCTCTTCTGATGTGAAACATTTTCTGGGTGTTTCAACAGTAGAGGTCTTTCACCAGTGTCATGATGGTGAAAGACTGAATGCAATGACTCAGGATGATAAAGAGATATAAAAGACTTCTCTTCCGATGCCTGCTGTATCCCAAGGTAGTGGAGCAGATGCTGCATTTCCTTGTTGCCTTTTGTATGTTTTGGTAGGTGTGTAGCTGTTGAACCAAAAGTATGTTCAGTTTTCTGTGATTTAGCCTTTATTCAGTAGGTAATAAAGCCTTTTTTTTCCTAAATAATGAAGCAGACAGATCTGTCTCTTCCCTTAAAAGAGAATTCAGGAAGTACAGCTTACACTGCACATGGAACATATTAATCCTAAACCCCTTATAATACTTCGCAGAAGTTTCTTGTCCTTGCACGTATCTGTATCCACATGCTCAGCAATTTCCCAGAAATGTCTTAACCTTAAGTACCGTTGAAGCCTGGAAAAGCCTAAAAAATAGCCAAACACAGAATGACAAGTAAAGTTGTAACAGGAAAAAATTAATCCTTACCTGGATTGTTCTGGGACAACAAAATGGGTGCACATAAGTGAGGATCACTTAGTTGCTACTGTAATGTGAGATATATTTCACAGGGAAGCCTCAGTGCTGTTATTTGTGTGGAAGTAGGGAGTGTTGTGCTTTTATTAGTTTAATACACACAGACATGACACATTAGTTATAATTCAAACAATAATTTCATTTTGCAAGTTACTAGGATTTTTTATCCTAGGTGTTATCAGCATGCAAGTGTGTAATACTAAGGCTCAGAATGGAAATGAAGTGCTGTTAAGTCATAGTGAAGTTTTTATGTGCCTAGTAAGATTTTCTGCTATATTTGGTCAAGTATATTATAGCAAGATTTTGTTAAATAAAAAAAAAATTAGAATATATTCAGTAAGTTTAAATACTGACTTCACTTAACGAAGGCATCATGGAAAGTACTCTTCATAGAAAAGTATTTACTCTAATTCCAGTTTTGCAACTTTCTTTGAGACCTTTAGAAGCCAAAAGGAAAGAAACATGATATGCAGGGAGGAAAGGAAGGAAAGGGCCAAAACCATAATGTAATTAAAAAGTCCATCAAGCAGAAAAAGGTTTGAGAAAGGAAAGGAAAAAAATTCAGAAAGTGTCTTGAGTTTACGTAACAAGTATAGATAAATAGATCTAAATGGTAAAGGGGTAATGTGTGAGTATTAGAGGTGCATCCAGATGATGTGAACAACTTCTTCTGGAAGCTCATTGATAGTTCTAAGCAGATCTCTGCTGCTTACAGCCCTCCAGAGATCCCTGCTGTAGTGGGGAGTGGGAGCCATGCAAAAGCACAAGCCAGAAATGTGGTTTTCTGCAGTAACTGCCCTATCTATGAATTTGCTTTCTGACATGCACATGTTTGATCTGATGCACGGTATCAAGATAATCTCACAGCATATACTCTGTAAGATAACCGCTCTGTATTTCTTCTGTTGAGGGTCCGAATTGGGAGTGAGCCACAGTGCCATTTCATGGTGTATCCCAGTGTTGCTGTGGGCGAACGGGACACTCAGGCTGGTGCTGCTGAGAGCTGGGTGATAGATGGGAGCTGGCTGGGGCTATTTTCCTTTGATCCATCTTGATGCAACCATCATGTGTTTGTGAGCCAAAGGAAGTGATACAAGAGTTTGTCTTGAAGGGTCTGGATTTCAGGCTCTTGTCAGCTGCAAACCATAGGTGGTTTACATAGGAGTGGGGAGCCTTAGGAGCAGCCTTGGAAGAAAGCTGAATCAATTGCACAAGGAAGTAAGCTGGAGATAAAAGCATGCTGTGTTTGCATAAATGGTGTCACAGTGTTGGCTCACTAATGGGAGCAGGTCCATGAGGATAGCCAAGGCCTGGAGCAGAACGTGCCAGGGAGGTTGACACACTGTGGGGACTCATCCTATGTGGGCACAGCTGGCATTGGGAACAGTATTGTTTAAAGGAAGGAAATGAGTGGCCATGGAGAGAAGATGGAGCACCAAGGAAGAAGGTGCTGTAGCTCAGTGTCATCCTGCTCACATTAGGGGGTAGGAGTGAATTGGGAAGGAGGTCACACAGTGCCCCTCCTACAACCCTACATAAGCAGTGCCAGCATCTGAAGCTGTACACAGCAGCAGAGCAGGTGAAAGTAAAACAGATAAAAGTTTCTTTCAGGTCCTGAGAGCAGTGAAAATGGGAAAGGGAAGGAAAAGTGATAGGGAAACGTACAAATGAGGGATTCTGTTTTGATATGTTCCATGTCATAGTGTTTCACCTGGCAAATCGCAAGGATAATGATGTTCCTTTGTCAGTTTTCATCTGAATGCTTGAGTGTCAGGAGATAATTGTTATATTTGGAGAAATACTTAGAAAACATTTGAACCTCTATATCTGTTTCACTTTCCGGGTATGCGGGGAAAAAGATTAAATATTTTTTTATCAAAAGTGTTATTGAATGAGAAGATTCAAAATGATAAAGTGCTGGACTGTGAAAACACAATTATTTAAAACTGGTGTGACTGGACCTCTTAGCTTAAATGTAGCATGTCATTTCAAAGGCACTAAAACCAGATGGATAACTTGTCCCAGATGTTTAGATTCAGTGGAGCAATCACACATGGTATTTTGAACAAAGTGGCCTATACCCTAATAATGATATTTTGTGAGTAATACTGTAATTTCAGACACCTTTCTTTGTCTGTATTTTTCACACAAATAAATTGGCACCCATGGCAAGCACAATGTTTGTCAAACTAGCTTCAAAATCTAAGTGTGTTGCTTTCTTGTTACAGTGACTTGAAAGTACTTGCTCTGTTTCTGTAATGAAATTAACAGCTTGTTGAAAGCTAAGGTTGCATGTTGGATTCATAATCAGTTTTGTTTATACAGAATATTTTATTTTCTGCCTTTCTTTCATTTGGGGAGGCATTTATATATTAACAGAACTTCCATTAACTCCTGCTGTTTATTCTTTACCCTTAAGCTACAGCCCTTTGTTGTAGCATCACAGTGTTGACCCTGGATCCAATTACTGTGCATAACATCCAGAAGATGATGAGGATTATTCTGCAGCTATTGTTTACCAGTAGTCCTGGTGTACATAATTCTCATAGTGCAGTAGGATAACTCGGTTTAAGAACTTTGTGACACTACCTGGCCAAAACCAATAGTAAAACAATAAGAAAGGCTCAGTTGCCTATCTCTTGTTTTACAGTCCCAAGAGCACAGCTGGGAAAGCTGTAGCATTCTTCCTGCATTTGGAGAGTCGGGATGTTCTCCATTAGTTTTGATGTCTGTCGCTTCCCTGGAAGTGAGCGCATGTGTAAATGTGATACAGATGTTGTATGAAAGCTTAATTGTGCTTCTCTTTACTTCAAGCTGTGGCGCTGTTCTGACACCCACCCTCCCACCCCAAAAGGCTTTTCCTGAGAAGAGAAGGGAAACAGTTTTCCCATTCCTCTTACTCAAGAGTTAATTATATTCTGCACTGTGACTATACCTCAGCAAAAGCTGAATGGAAAAACAAGACTCTTGACAAAAAGGCGGAAGTTTTTAGGCAAGCTTAGATTTTCTGTACTTTCTTAGGACTTACAAGTCCTTATTGATTTCAGCCAAATGAAGAAATCCCACCCTGAGGTTACGTTTTGTCCATGTACTCTGTTTCTGAGAGAGCTTAAATCCTCGTGTTTGGTTGCAGGTTGTTGACAGCTAACTTGGTTAAGTTGTCACAGGTGCAACTGTAAGCAGCCAGCAGGAACTGAAGAAACTCGGGTAATCCCACTTAGGAAATCCCCTAGTAGCTTGGTGCTCCCTTGAAGCAGAACACCAGAAATACAGTTAGTGGCAGTTAGGGGAAAAAAAGGAAGAAAAGAAATTGTCACTCATGAATCAAAATTAAAGCGATACACACCTCTCTGATTTCTGGGGTTACCATATTATCACTACTCTTCTTACAGTCTTCTTCTTCTCTCTGGACTCCTGAAAACAAAGAAGAAATCGCTTGATCATTGTCTTAAACTAATACTGTACTCTTGTTCTGGGATGCAGTCAGACTGGATGAACCTGTTTAATTTTATTCTGCTATATTTATTTTTGCTGCATTTATTTCTGTGTATGCCTTTGTGCCCGTTCAGTTTTCATGCTTTCACAATCACCAGTGTAATCTCTTCCCTCTTTATTTGCACCCCCAATACAGCAAAATTAAGCCACTTTTTCAAGATGTCTGAGACTCAACTTTTTTATATTTTCAGATAAGCAATAACAAGAATAGCCTTATATAGTTTTTGTGAATAACTGTAGCATGGATATATTTTTTTGTAGTTACCTGAATCATGAGGTAATGAGATTGTCAAAATCCGTTTCTAAACTAACATGGCTTGTAACCTATGTTTGTGGAAGAAAATTAATTGAGCAGATCTGAGACAATTTTGGTGTTTGTTGTTTTTAGGGTTTTTTCCCAGAAGTGGAGCTTCCTGTCTCCTTCTAAAAAAATGGTCAGCTTTTCTGGGGAGGAAGAAGTATGTGAAATGCATTATTTCATATGTCATTTAAAAGAAAAAAAAATAGCAACCTCATCTTGTCCATCACGTTCTGTTGGTCAAAAATACTTTTTTATTTTTTTCTTGGATCTTTTGGCTTCCATTTTCACGGAATTATATATGTGATTTTTTTCTATTAGAAAGAGGCAGGCAGAGTCTCAATGTCACAGAATAATTTTCAAGTGGAAATCTTGGCAAAGTCCCCAAGGGAAAAGTAAAAGAAAACTTTAAACAGGGATCAAAACAGAGAATTAAGGAGTAGATAATGGTATATCTGAGAACTGTGAAAGTGTTAATGACCAAAGTTTCCCAGAAGGATTTCCCACTGCGTGTTACCATTTTCAAACATACAGCTGTGTCTAATTACTTAAAACTGATGTACAGTGCAATTAATGCTGCATCTGAAGAGCCAGGTAACAGGGAAGCTGACCACTTATCTGAGCAGATAACCCAATGTCTGTGTGATCTGGGCATACAAATGCATGAGGAGCATATTCAGATGTTCACAGGCCTTTGCATCCCCTGCCCTCAGAGTGGACACAGGTACGTAGAAGTCAAGTGAGAAAACAGCGGAGAGAAAGCCAGTCAGTCAGGAGCATGGTATCTAAAGTTCAGGGAAAACATTTCTAGATTCACTTTCAAGCCATAAATAAAAATAATCCAGCAAATAGTTACTGCAAAAATAGAAGCAATCTGACTTTTAAAAATTTCTGAACAGCTGATATCATGACCCTGTATTCTTTGTTATTTATGGAAATCTGTTACTTGCCAGACTGTGAAAATGGCTGCCTTCTTGTATATATATTATTTTTGAATTGCTTATAAGCTAGCAACCGCATTTGCACTAAAAGCTTCATAAAAACATGAAAGATGGAAAGGACAAAAGCTCTTTATTAATACCTAGATATGAAGTTATTTCAATACTTTAAACATTCAAATAATTTGTGTGAAACAAAAAGGCTGGAAAAGCTTTCCCAAATAAATGACTGTCATCAAAGTTTCTTTCCATATAAGGCTCATATTTCAGCTCCGGGCCTAGCTAAAAAGAACAGAAATACATGATCATCACATAATTAATAAATTACTCCCTTCTCATGGTGTAGTAATTTTACTAGGCTTTCTTTAAAGTGCAATTAGTTATTTTCCTACATTATGCGACATTACAGAGTTTGTTTGAGCTTAGTATCTTGTATTTTGCTCAGCTGTTGTAAGGCAAAGCTGATCTTCATACCTGCTTACTAAATGCTGTGGTTTGTATTTGCCTGTCCATGTCAGGTATCACATGGGCCTTTTAACTAGCTGAGAAATTATGTGGAAGCAACAGAGTTAAGTTAGTGATAAATTACTTGTTTGCTATCAAATCTCTTTTCCTCTTTGTCTTGTTTTTACCTCACCCTGCCATCATACCAACAGCTCAGCCAATTCAGCTGTAAATTTCTAAGTGGAAACTATTCAGTCTCTTCAACTGCCCTGTCTCCAAACCAGTGTTTCAAACCAAATTCAGGACCTGCTTGGAAGTCTGTATCCGTAAGCCTTGGGAGTGGAATGGCTGAGAGTCTGACCCATCAAAAGCAACCACCAGCTGTACATGTGCAAGGTGTCTACAGCCTGACCACTGCACACAAGCTGTTGAACAAGAGCTGGGTGTGAGAAAAATATTTTAAAGTGAAGGTGGGAGTGGGATTGGGTTTTTCTGTTTACAGGAAGCATGAGAAAAGAATCTCTGCTGGTGTGTTCAGGCAGGATGTTAATTAGTTTCTGGTCAAAATGTGGCTCCACTGAGTTGGTGGAAAAGATGAGTGGCAGGTTGTAAAATGTCAATTATAAAACAAGTATTACTGATCTTGGAGTCTGCAAGTCCAAAGTACGCAGGCTCCAAAACTCAGTAAAAATAAACAAAATTTATCTCTGGGTAAGAAAAGGTGGAGATTTTCACAAAGCCTTCTTCAGGCTGGTTTCCTAACAGGCTGAGTTGGGGAGAAGATGGCTTTTGGCAAGGAGTGTTTGAGTTTGTCAGAAATACTTTAGCATTTTTTTGCTTCTGTCAGACAGAAGCGTAAGAACTGTGCTGTCTACAGAATATGTACTATTACTTTGCCAAAGCCCAAACAGGTTTTTTGACAATCCTTATGCTTCCAGTATACTCTGACCTGCCTTATATGCTAAGAGAGTGCCTTAAGGCTGGTGTCTAGACAGAGCCTTGATATTTCAGCAAAGGGAATTAAAAGTAGGCTCTGATATCACTAAATTTGCAGAGAAAACTGCATTTTGGCTACCTGCCTCATATTTATTGGAAAAAATGTTAAATTTTTTGTTGATTCCTGGGATGTGCAAAGATAGGGGAGGCATGTCAGGTGTTGCTTGTCAGGATGTAACCATATCGTGGCTGTTTCAAATGCCACTGCAGAACTGCTGTTGTAAAGATTAAAAAGTGGGGCTGCTGTTCGGAGACAATCCTATTGCATGTCTCGGGCATCATTGTAGTAAAGGATTATTCGGCCCTTACAAACCATACAAAGGCAGGTCAGTGAGTTTGACCTTAAATCTAAAATGAAATTATGATCTCTTCTGTACCCTGAAAGAGGATCGTGATTCTTCAGTTCAGTCATGGTGAATTGTAAGTAAATAAAAAAGGCACTAGTAAGGAGGACTGTTAGTAGTTAGTAGATGCTTTTTTGTTGTATTAACATTGCTCCAAATTTCAAAGGTGTGCTGCCATATGCTACCATTAGAATTAATATCATAGTGGAATAAGTTACTTGGGTAATGTCTCTGTCAGGGTTAATACAGTGTTGCAAGTCTTAGTTCCTCAAACACCCAGTGTATTCGTAAATATAGCTATTCCTGGTTTATTATTTACTCATTTTAAAAGTAACATCAAAACTTTGGTCCATAACACAAAGGTTTTTTATTCTTTGATTTTAGTTCAAAGTCACTTTATCAGGATGAGACATAGTAGATGCTCAGTGCAAAATATCTAAGGGAGTGTGAGGCCAATGCACTTCCCAGCTTCCTTCAACTCAAACGCTCTCAAGCTTTTAAGAGATTTAAGACTGAAACCTCAAGTTCAGATTTGCCTTATGGATTTTATTCTTGTCAATAAATTGTACAAAATAGATATACATAAAATGCTGTTTTGCTGATTCATGAAGAGTAGTGTCTTAGGTCTCAGAAAAATTCAGCTTTTGTTTTCAGGTCATCTGCATTCCCTTATAACTGCTTGCATTGTTGAAAATAGTTCCCTGTAACTGCCCCTCTATCCTTCATCTGCAGTGCTCTACTGTTGGTGAACAGCAGGTTTAGAGTTTTTACTAATAGGCTGGGACTCAAAATGGATGACCTCTTATCAATTATTCATGATAGATCTGAGTAGCCAGTGTATAACACTGACAACATTCGTACCTTTCTACTGTAATATGAACTGTAAACGATACAGTGATTGATAGACTATAGATGACCCTTGGTCATTTTTATTAATTCCTGTTGCTGAGTTCTGTAACCTGTTTTTCATTGCTTAAGCTGTGGAGCCACTGGGTTTTTAAAAACTCCAGCTGTCCAGAGCTAGGAGAGGCTCTGAATTTACTGGGTTTTACCTATTTGTTTTCTTTGGACTAGTTCTCCTTCTTTTGAGGTTAGTAGTTGCATCATCGGGAATTTCAGTAGGATCACAACAGGCTTCTTGTACATATTTAGAACAGTATTAGATGGATGAAATAAAATGTGGTTGGGGGAATCTCTGCTGTGGCTGATGGTGAGTAGAAGTGAGTAGAGCTATGGGAAGGGGAGTTCTCAAAAAAAGCAGAGAAAGAAATGTTGCTTGCCCTTTGCTCATGGATTGCTTCTGTTTGCCTGGTAGGTTAATGAAAACAGAACGTTGAAACAATACAAGGGTTGAGGTGTTTTGCTTCCTAACTGCTGCATAAGGGAGTTCCATTGTATAATCCTACATTACACATACTGTGCTGTGAAGAGCCTTGGATGCAAATTTAGCATTACAGAATGAGCTGAAGTTTTTAGAACATTTAAATCAGTTTACTCAGGGTCTTACTGGAGAAGTGTTTTCTGAAGTCCAGAATGAGAAAATGCTTTCTTTTGCTTACGGAGTACATTGCATTATAAGCTCAGTAATTTCTGTTTTTGCAAATTTGAGAAGAGCTGTAGGTAAAGATCTGTAAAAAATTAGTTCTGCATTTAAACATGCTGCTTAGCAGGAGTTCATAGAAAGGACCTGTTTAGAAGGTAAGAATAAAATTGAGTCAGACTTGGGATAAATCAACACTGGCTCCTGTAGTGGAAGACAGAAGGGGATGGAGGGGAGTCCTAGTCTGTGCCAACATCCAGAAGTAACCCAGAATTGTAAGATAAGCAAGAAATACCTGTTTCACAGGTGACTTAGATACAGTGTAAGTTGCAGGTTCTGCCAGCGGAGTTGTGTGTGTTTTGCGTGTTAGGCTTAGAGCAGTGTTACCCCTGAGCTGTAGGTCTGGTGGAAGGGTGTTCTTGCAACAGTGCTGGCCTAGTGGCACTTACAGCTGCATTTTGTGTAGAGGAAGAGCTGTAACAACACAAACAGCAGCCTTGCCATGGTATCTCCATCCATGCTGACAGTCCCATGGGTGTCTGGTTTTGGCTGCTGGCACAGATGTAACCTTGGTACTCTTGGCATGAGAATCCATGCATTGTCACCCACTAAGACCTTTGAGCCAGGGCTTCTTGGTGAGGGATGACAAGGATGGTGGTGATGTGCTCTGTAGTAGCAGCTACACCACGATTCCCTGGTGTGTGAGGGTGCTGTTGTATTGGGGGTTTGAGCAAGTGGGGAATAAGAAGTGTTTGGAAACCCTGCCACCTGTGCTCACTAGTTTGCTTCAGTCACAGGCATTAAACCAGGAAATCTTCAGCTTCATTCCAGGGAAAGAGCTGTGGCAGGCTGTTGCTTTATGCATTGCAGGCATTCAGGAGAGTGTACGTGGTGTGTCAGGTTACCAAGCAGACCTGCTGGCACACCTGAATCCTGATCCGTCTGTCCGGCCTCCCCCAGCAGCCCTAGAGGGTCGGGCACCTTTCCCCAAGGAGCACCAATGCTTGTGCTCTGCTCCCTTGTATTTGCTGTGGGTCTTTCGTGTAGCTGAAAGTAGGACTGTTCTCCACTCATCAGTCCACCTTAACAGAGCATTACTAGCCAACATATTTTGTTGATCAGTGTGATTCCAACTCTGCAGCAATATGTAGACTAACCAGATGGAGGCTTGTACCTCTTGTGATTGTAAAATTAACCAGAATCATTGATAGTTACGAGAGTGATGACGGAGACCCAGGCGCTGTCAGAACAATGTGCTTTGAGGCATGCTTAAATCTGTTAGGACAATATTTCATGTTGCTGCGTGCTCAGTACACAATTCTACAGCACAGCAAGGCACAAACGCCTCACTCAGCTCTGAGGGTGGATAAAGGATGAAAATTATTCACTGCTGAATTTGACTCAGCAAAGAAGGTGTAGGTTCCGCTCCATTCAGAGGCATAGCCAAGAAATTTTAGTCAAAGGTCTGGGTGACTGGATTTGTGGGTTTTTGTTTATTTTTTAATAGGCCTAACTAGGATTTTCTGTCTGAATAAAACGAAGTTTTTTAATTGGAACCTAGTGTGAGAACTTCCAGGGAATGAGTGAGAAATTTGTAAGAAACAGCTGGAAATAACAGTGGAAAAGGCAGTGCCATCTCTTATTTTCTTCCTGCCACACAGCCCACAGGCGTACTGTAGTTCCCTGTTCATTTACATCAGTTACTAAAGGACCTATTTAAATGAATGAAGTTAATGAATTAATAAATGCAGAATGGGGGAGAAACCTGCATTACAAAAGATACTTTATTCTTAGATGCTGAGAGTAAGAGTTGGGTTTGATATTTCACAACATAGCGCTGACTGCTGTTTGCTGTGTTTCCTAATACATGCCTGGTAACATGAGATCACACCACAGATTCCTCCTGTTAAATGGTTATTCAGATGTGTTGTGCTACCGGCAGCTTTTTGCCTGCATATGAATTACTAGGTGTTTGGATTAGCAAAACATGGATTAGCAGAGTTTTTGCTTGGCTAGTGGTACAGCAGACACTTTAGTCATTTGGTTGTCAGATACAGTCGTTCTGTATTTCAGCTTCTCAAAATAATGCCTGCCAGTGCCTCTGTAATTAAACATCTGTCAGGGTTTTAGAAATGCCCTATGGGTTTTCATTTTTGGGGGGAGGGGGAGAGGGAGACAAGCCCCTGCTTTTAGGGGCAATAATGCTGTGTGCAACAGCAAAATATATTTTGTCTATTTTAGCAGGAGGGCAAACTTAGGAGATCGGCAGCTTTCTTCTCCATTTTGGCTGATGTAAATAAGCAGTAAATTTATTGAGACATCCGGCACAAAACTGGTGTGAGAACAGAACTTTGGGCCTTGTGTGGCAGCTTGAGCAGATGGGTGCTTCTTACTATTTCTTAAAAACTGAAATGACAGGGAGATTAGGGTTTAAAAATCACAGCTTCTGTCGCATGCATTAATTAAAGGGTTTTAGTGTAATAATTCTATCTTATTGTTCTAGAGCATACGCTCAGCTACTTTCAATTTTTAAAAGTACTCAGCCTTTCTCTGGGAGCCACGGCTGTTTGTTCAGTTAAATTCCTTCTGATTAAAGCTCCCTGAATAGTCATTGCATTCATATACCAAGACCAGCCCTGTTTTCTCTATGCTACGCTGATAATGGGGTCACTGGGAGATTTCTGAATTACAAGTTCTAACTGAAGTTACAGCGCTTCAGGGATGCTTCGCTGCTCGGCTCAGTCTGATGCGCCTCAGAGTGCTGTTGGAGCACTCAGGCAGTGGTTCATACATTTCTATTCATTCTATTTCATACATTTCTATTCCTGACTCGTTTGGCTCACAGGGGAAGCACTGAAGAAATTTTGGTTATTTCCTATCAAGTCCAAACTATCATCATACCTTTTAATATGGAAAGAAGTTTGAACCCAATGACTGCGATGATCCAGCAGCACTAGCATTTTTCTTTTTTTTTTTTTAGACATGCTTGCAATAGCCTCTCCTTTACTACTGCTTTCCTGCAAAATACAAACCTGCAGATTTTTCAGATCTGAAAATGACATGTATCAAGAGCACCGATGTCTCAGCGATGTAGGTGGCTCTCCTCTGGAGTCCCAAACTGATGAGTTGTGACAAGGTTGTTTAAAGAAAAAGGGCCTTAAAGTAACCACCATGCAAGTTTTATTTAAAAACGTCAGTCCTATGAATACTGTGGATTTGTTACTGCTTTTGCTTCTTCCAGCAAAGCTTGATATTCCCTGGAAGAGCAGATGTTCGTGGAATGAACTCCTTCTGGGGAATTAACTAATTAAGAAGGTTGAGCTTCTGCGTTCTTCCAAACCGTGTATCCTGAGGCTGCAGTGTAGTGTCAGGGCTCTTTCTTGGCAGTGCTTGATAGAACACGTAGGTTGAGAATGGGTGAAGACCTGTAACCGTCTGCCAGGCTGGTAATCTGGTGTTGGAGTTCAGCAAGGAAAAGAAAAGAGCTGCCAGTCCAACAGCTTTCCTGTTTTCCCTTTAAACTGATGATCACATGTGGTGGAGGTGGCATCCATTTCCTGCAGTTTGCTGGAGAGCCTATCTTGATACCAGTTCAGTGAGTGAGTAGGCAGACTTGATTTATGCTAGCATCACCTGACAGACATGGCCTTTGCATCTGGGATATGCAGATATTGTCATCAGCTCTGACATGAACTTAGTGATGAGTACTAAAATGATGATTTTTCTCTTTCTCTCTTTTTTTGTTTGTTTGTTCTTTGTTTTGTTTTGGGGCTTTTTTTGTATTTTGTTTTGTAGTTGTAAATTTTTTGGCCAAGCTGGCAAATGCCACTCCCAGCAGTTGGGAACCTCGAAGGAGCAGAGTTGTTGTTCTTTGCCTCATTAAGTGCTACAGCTGCCTGTAACGAGCTATTAAGCTGTTAGAGCAGGCTGATCTATCTTTAGACTGTATTGACCCATTATCACCTCGAGTCTTCATGTCTTAGAGGACAGGCCACATCAAGTGAGGGATTTCTTAGATCCTCTTAGATGCAGGAAGGAGCTTGGTTAGAAGAGGTAGGATGGCACCCACCTGCAAGAAGACAACCCTGGTAAAAAGGGACTGTTGCTTGTCTGTTTCCAGCTTTGGGGCAATAGAAAACCTCCACAGAGGGAGTTTCAAAAAAAGGGTGAGACCTAGTGGTGGTTCTCCATTTTGAGGCTGCAGCCATCTCTTGCAGAGAGACTCTGTGGAATGGAGAAAACTAAATTAGCAAGGATTTGAGTTTGAGAAGACTGGCAGAGGGATAGAGAAACCCCTTACTACCCCTCCTTGTGCCTTTCAACTTGGATTACAGAACCCACCAGCCTAGAATTCAGAGTCAACTTTAACTGAGCTCATTGAGTTACATTGAATTTGTCATACTTAATTTTAAAATGAAGGTTAGAAAAATTTCATAAAAGCTACTTAAAATGACTGAGATCTAAGTATGCTTATTTTCAAAATACTTTTCGTAGCAGTGTGATATTATGATACTAAAACCACTGCCTTGCATGGAAAAAAAAATTTCTTGTGATTCAGTAATGTTAGACAAAGTATTGCTTTGTTTTTCTGGGTTTTTTTTTTCAGCCTAGTAACAAGATGACTCAGATAGTAACCTGGATAATTAGGTTACATAGAAACAACTTCTATTAAAAATATAGGTTTATGTCCTTAACTTTACAGCTTAAATTTGCTACCAGTAGCAGTAGATCAATTTTGAACCAAAATAGGATATGCATAAAAAATTCAGCTCCATTTTAAAGGCACTTCTCATTATAAATACAGGAGTATGACACTGCAATAACATTCTGTAGGTAAACCAAATGAAGAGATTTTTAAGAGCTGCTGTGGCACTTACACTCTTGATTTGTTTGAAAATGAGGATTGTACTTTACCACGATATTGTAAGTACTCCATAGTCTTAAAAGTTTTGTCTGTTGAGAGGATTTCCAGGATAAAACTGTACTTTACTTTGAAGTCCAACACTAAGCAGCAAGAAAACATTTAGCACAGTGCAAGTTCTGATAATACTCAGCTGTATGAAATTCACAGTAGTTTAATTGAAATCTGAATTTTATGTTTAGGTTAAGGGAGCATGAATTTCTTGGGCAAGAGTTTCTGCCTAAAGGAAGTTTTTTGACTTTGCCTAAGTGCAAATACAGTGCTCTGAAAGTATAAAGAAAACTGAGAAAAATTAAAGAGTGGGCTTCAGAAATGTTGGGACAAGGAAAAAAGGAAGGAGAATGTAAAGGGCTGTTTGTTTATTTTAAATTTACATTTTTTTCTTAATGACTGGGACTTACATAATTACTCTGAGCTTCACTGCAACTAGTGGACTAGAGTCAAAAGAAGGAATAACCAAAAGAAGAAATAAGAATTGACAAACTCTGATGTAAATGCTCAGTTGTGGTAAATGATGAGGAGTAGATATGGTGAGGAGTTATGATCAGCAAGAATGTTTTCAGTGTGTTACATCTTGAGAACTGGAAGTGTACGAGCTTATTAAGTTCTCTCTCCTGGCCAGGGCAGGTGATGAAGGAACCACAACTGATACCAACACAGAGATTTGTGTGTGGAGAGCTGAGTCGGGTAGAGGACAAATCTTCTCCGTTAGTTGGAGCTAAAAAACATTCTCACTTCTGAGTAACAGTGCTCCTCCTCCAGAGGATAGAGAACTTCAGTCTCAGAGGGATTGAACAACTTTCTCATGGTTGTTTATGGGACTGAAGTATGTAGTAAACCCAAAAACTGTAGCATGGAATGTCTTTGGTTGTCTTTAGCTATAAAACCATCCACCCTCTGAGATAAGTTTTTTTTTCTTGTGAAGCAGAGAATGGAGCAAGGCAAAAGGACAGAGAAAAAGTACTAATGTCTAGCAGGAAGGATGTGTTCAGAAGATACTGTAAGGGTGTGGGGAAAAGAGGTCCAGAAGACATCTTTATAGTTTTGATGAAGGTAAAAGACATTACACCTTTCTAATGAGCTTTTTCACAGGCTAAAAAATACAGAAAGATAGACAGGAAGATTCAGACAGGAAGGGAAAAGGAGAAAACTGTTGGAGTAAAGTCCTTTAGTGGAGGAGATTGAAAGGTTGACTTAGCTTCGCGGTTTGCAGAAAATGTTTGCTGCTGAACTCTGCGTGCTGCTAGAAAGGGCACCTTTCACACCTGTGACCCTAAACACAGACCGGGGTTATCTAGAAACCATGCTTAAGATTCCCTTCTCATGGGAACCCTTCTTGCACGGCCCAAAAAAGATGAAAGGAGGTACCTCATAGTGCAGAATTTCTTAATTACAGGCAGAAGAAAACTTTAAAGGTTCTTTAAGAAGAAAAGAAAAGATGAGGAGAAGGGGGAAATGTCAGAAGTGAGCTTGGGAAAGCCAGTATTTGATCAACAAATACACAAAATTATGACAGAGCCTTGGAAAGTCCCTGGTAAACTCAGCGCTCATTTATGCTCTTATATTTTTCAGGGAACTTTAATTCTGAAATAATGAAGGAATTATGTGAATTAGGCCTAAATCTTTAAAACAAGACCTTTTTTTTTTTGAGAATTTGCTTTGTAAGTGCCGCTTTATAAAACTTTGCTAAAACATCCTTAAACTGCGTGTTCTGACTTGGCTACTGGTGCTTTCCATTTCCAGCTAGTCAAACAGAAAAGTGAGGCATCAGGGAAGAGTCAGTGGTTTGCTCTAATTTCTTCATAGGCTGGAAGTGAAAACAAATGCCAGAGAACCAACAACACTTGAGTTCCCAGTGGCAGTTTCCACATTCTGCAGAATATGATGAAATGTGCTTGTCGTCTGGAAGCTATACCTTGTGAATGAAAGCATATGAAGTATGTTTTAATGCTATAAAGTAGGAGTACTCAAAATGTTTCATTGCATAAAAAAACCTAGACCTTTATTTCAGGACTCTTTCCTCTAAATAATTGATTTTTTTTTTCCCCCTAAGAATAGAGTTATCTCCATTTATCCATCTCCTGGTCTTTGTCTTAAGTTGAATTCAGAACATAATAATGTACACTCTTTTTTTCCTTGCTGCATTTGGCAAAATCTGAAGTTTTTATCCATGTGCACTCTCCAAACATTTTGAATTTAATAATGTGTTGTTGCACATTATTTGCCCTAATTTGCCCTCCTGTAACCACAAATGAGCAGTCTGGAGTAGTTTGAAACTGACCTGTTCGCGAATGTCGGCTGTCATCTCCACAGATACCTGTCTTCTTGTGCAAGTTACTGCTTATTAGTTTACTTTCCTGTTAGCTCTATGTAAGTGAAGCTTCTCCCACTAGTAAAGCACTTTTTTAATTGGCGAGAATGTTCTCTCAATTAGCACTTGGCAGGCAGAGGTTTTTGCATTTGTGAGGTCTTTGTATTCTCTTCTCCCATGTTTCTGCATTTTCCCCAGTGGCTGCAGTAGGAAAGTTCAAGCCATCCTTTCCTGTGGAAAGGAACATGTGGGCTAACTGATTACCATGCATCAAGAAGGACACTCTGTAAAGAAAGATAGAGGTTGGCATTACCTCATCCTACTGCTGGCCACCCAAACTTCGCCCTTTTGACGGAGATTTTTCTACATAGTAAGGGCAGTGAACAAAAGTCAAAATGTCTCTGTAGAGGTTTTGTCTCATCTAAAATGGATGCCTTTCTACCATCTGCAAATGGTGCTCCCTTGTAAAGTAGCCTTTATTAACCTGTTAGGGACTATTTAATTCAAGGGAATTTTGGTTAAAAGAAAAAAGAAAAAGAAAAATTAGAGAATACAGTTCATTATATAGAAGACCCTTGGTCTTTCTGTAGTTACACCCTAAGTTACTGGACTCAACACAGCTTTATTTTCTTGATGGTGGCAAACACTTTGACCTAGGGTGAATTGGCTGTCACCGTCAAACACATCAGCTCACCTCAGTCCTGCAGGGAACATTTTCCACTTGATGGAGCCTCTTTGCTCCACGGCTCTGACAAGGGCCTTGCACTTGGTCACCGAAGGACTTGTGTCCCCATTACACCGAGGTGGAATGACATGTATGAGTTTGGCTATGGATGGCAGGAGGGGTGGTGAACTCAGAGTGGGGACCAGGTTTCCCAAATTCACAGCTGTTCCAATATGTAACGGAAGAGCTATGGGATGCTGGCTGCCCGTTCCTGGTCCCATGGCTGTTTGGGCGCTGCAGAGCCCAAATGAAGCTCAGACAGATGGAGACAGATGAAGCTGTCTCCATCCTTTGGAAATGTGGTGGTGGGTGCTCACACGGATGGCAGTGGCTGCATGGTCTGTGTAATGAGCTGGCGTTCAGCACAGGGATGGGCTGCCCCGAGTGGATAGTGAAACAAGGAGGAATCCCTCCGACAGCTGCCTCTACGGCAAGCTGGGTGTCCCCTGTAGCACTGCTGTCACCTGGGGATGCTTCTCTGGGGTCAGCCTCTTCTTTTTCGTGGTGTTGTTGTTGTGTTATTTGGTAACTTTTGTCTAAGATATTTTACTGGGTTTTTTTCCCAACTTGTCAGCGTTGCCGGGTGCAGGGGACTGAGCTGAGGCCACAGGTGCTGATGGTGCCAGGAGGAGGGGTGCATGCCCATGGAGGGGAGGTTTCTTCCTGTGCTGGCTCAGCGGTGCTTAGAGCCGCTAGTCCTGAGCAGCAGCGGGGGGGGGCACTGTCACCTCCCGCCTTTTCCTGGTGGGCATTTTTGTTCTTGTTTTGTTGTTGTTTGCTTGGTTTCTATTTGCGTGGAGGTTTGTCGGGCAGGGTGTGGAGCGGGAGGCTCGGGCAGCACCGGAGCAGTCCCGGCTGGAGCCCGCGAGGCCGTGGCGGGGCCTTGGGAAGCGGCTCCAGCGCCATCCGCTGGGCGGCGGCGCCACCTGGCGGCCACGGACGGAACCCGCCCCTCCCTCCTCCTCCTCCTTTCTCCTCCTCCTCCTCCTCCTTTCTCCTCCTCTCCTGCTTGCTGCCGAGCCAGGCACCGACATCGGCATGCAGGGAAAATAATTGTGCCTTCAGTGACAGTGAAAATACCAGGGCTTTTTTGCAGGCGATGTCCTGTACAAACTGATTTCCCCGAGCTCTTTGGGGGGCTGCAGTGGGGGTGTTGGTGGGAGGGGAAACCCGAGTGTGCTGCACATGGCAGTAAGTCTCTGGGTCGGGATTTCAGCTGAGCACGTTACCTGTGCGCAGGTGAAGGTGCCGAGGTGAAGCACAGCTCGGTAGTGCCTGGAGCGCATGACTGAACTCCCGGGGATGGGCAGCTCTCTTTGCTGCGGAACCTCCCTCTCCACGCCTTTAAGTGCCTTCGGAAGGCTCTGTGTTTCTTCTGGTTAAGGAACTAAAGCTAAAACTAGCTCGATATGATCGATATTTGTGCGTAAGCACTAGTTATCACCTGGACCTTGTGTGTAGTCAGGTGTGCGGGTGGATTAAGTCGTGGATTAAATGCCTCTTAGTGAATAGATTTAAAATGACTCTGACTTTGAGAAGGATTTTCAAAACATTTTTTTGTTCATGACGTTGGCCTAATCTGTATCTTTACCAGGGCAGTTGTGGTACCAAGTACTTCTTTATGTGGTGAAACTGGGAAGACACACGCACATACACTCTTTGTAAATATCTGGGCAAAAATCTGTTTTTCTGTATGATTCCCTACTATTTAAGAATCTGAATTAACCAGATTAATTTCTTAAGCCCATTCTTCTGTAGACAAGTTTTGTTTCTGTCTGGAAACAGTCTTAAGGGGCCAGCTTCGGTTGGGATGGGTGGGGTCCTGCCATGTGTAACAGAAGGGTGTGGATAAATGATAAGGAAGTGATGTTGGAGTTCAGAGGAACTCTTTCTTTATTAGTAACTTAATCTTTCTTTTTCTTTTTTTTTTCCCGTGGAGTGTTATGTGTATAAAAACAGACCCTGCAACTGATACATGTCTGGAGCAGAGGGGTGGGGGTGGTTTGGTTACCTTAGTTCCCCTCGTCCCTCCCCAGTGCATCCACTCCCCAGTAGAATTGTTCTCACCAGACCTATTGTGTGCTGCTGGGAAAGCAGATGGCCTTCCTGAGCTTCCAAAAAATCAGGTCCCTGTAAGTCCTGAATGCCAGGGAATAATTAACACTTAAACTCCTCAGGAGGAGAGGTATCAGGAGTGCTTCCTACAAAAATACACCAACCCAGAGGCCTTGCCCAAGAGCTGGTGCAGCTTGTTCCTTGATGTGAGATGCAGTGAGATGCTTTTCCATCCTGCCAGGTTTGCATGTCTGAGCAGACAGGCTTTGCACTGAAGCGTTCAGACATCTTTCTGTTTAAGGACACCTCATAAATAAATGATCATCGACATTTTAAAATCTTCTTCTGTTAATCCCATGGCAGGCTCAGGGATCTTTCATGGGGCTTGCTCTCAATAAGGAGGTGAGAGATGCCAGAGAGGTTAACGGAGCCTCTCGTCCAAAGTGGTGGTTGCAAAATGCTGCAGGTACATGCATAGAAATTCTTCTTTATCAAAACCAAATTTTGAAGTTGCCCTTAAATATACTTATCTGCTCATTTGTAAGGAATGCAATAAAATGAGTGGGAAGGAAATAGATATGAAGTACTTTCCTGCCTTTCTGGACGTGTGTATTTGGTTGTTTGGTTTTCTGCTTTAAATGCTTTTGAAAAGGAGAAATTCCAAATTAAGCCAGCCTGTGGCAGTGTTTTTCAGCATTTCTTTTGCTTCTGCTGCTTTTAAAGCTTAAGCCTTGGTGCTAATTGGAAAGTGGAGAGGCTTCCTGTGTGCTACATGCAGTAGTTAGTTTCAGATTTAATAATGTTTTAGTAT
The DNA here is from genome assembly GCA_013396875.1 of Vireo altiloquus. Lineage (NCBI taxonomy): Eukaryota > Metazoa > Chordata > Aves > Passeriformes > Vireonidae > Vireo > Vireo altiloquus. The sequence continues at coordinate 543,741 of VZRF01013004.1, read as the reverse complement.
TTTTACGCAGTTGTTATTAAAATGAGGGAGTGATATAAATAATTGTGGCTCACAGGTGCAGAATTACTGTTGCATTGTCTCTGAAGTTTATTTTAAGTGGTGTGTTTCTATTGCCATTTTTCAAATGGATTTGATTTCTCTTCCCCATCCTCCTTTAGCATAACCAGGTTTCTATTGTTTGAAAGATTAATTAAAACATGTTTACAGCTGTTTCTTCTTTTTCTCAAGATGTCTTTGAGATCCTTGTCTCCTGACCTTTCTGAGTTACATCATGCACCCTGGGATGATTCCCATCTGACTTCTTTCCCAAACAGAAGACTTCCTCTGTCTCTTCCACCAGTGTAATAGATGTTGGTATTTATTTATTTTATCTTTTAAATGACATCCTAAAAGTTATTTTTTTCCCTTTACTCATTTTTTCAGAATAGTAAGACTTTAAAAAGTAACAATATAAGCAAACCCAGAACTGTGGTGTTCTCGTGAGCTCTCAAATTTACTTCTCAGTGTAAAAGGAATGGTGTCAGGAAAAATGCTTCAGTTCCAAATCCCTTTTAGAGCACGTTTTGCCTGCAGACAGTTGCCCTTTCTGCTGCTGTGCTGGTGGTGCTAGGCTCCAGCCTGCTTTGTCTGTCAGCTCTTCAAGGGGATTATGGAAGTTGCCAGTAAATGGCTGATGTCTTTAGTGATCTGCATAAGGCTGTCACAGAGTACTTTCCAGCCAGTTCTGAAAGACCATTTACTTTTCTAGAAGGTTTCCACTGTTATTGTTACTGCAAGCGAGGACAGTGGAAGGAAGGGGGAAGGCGAAGGGAAGGTGATTACCTAGGAATTAACCAACCTGCAAATACCCCTGTCCTGTGCAGTCAATGGCAGCAAACACTGCCAATGCTGAGCCAGAGGCAGCTACAGAGGAGCTGTGTCTGGTGCCTCCAGCCTCTCCTCTTGAGGCCTTTGGCTCAGGGCTGCAGGTTGTGTGTCACATGTACAGTGCCTTTGGGGCAGTTCAGCTGCAGTGGGTACCGGGTCGGTGGCCTTGGCTGAGTGGCCAAAGGCTGCCCTTGTGCCTACAGTCACATCCTCCTCGGGAGCCCTGGTTCCCTTTGCTCCATCCAGAGCAGAGTTATTCAAATCAACTTTGGTCATTCAGTAGCACAGGACCTTCTTCTGCCTTGAAGAAACTCTGCAGGACCCATCTCTCCTGCCGCGTTCTTGCAGCATCACGTAATGGTGCTAGTTATAATCCAGCAATATCACACCTCACCAAGGGCATCCAGTTTCCAGTGGCAGTCATAGAATCATAGTTCAGTCTGTCCAGCCTATGGGTTGTGTTTAATAGGGTGTACTTCTTTCCCTATTCCACCCCTATTTTCTTTCAGTCTCTTTTCGAAGTCTTCTTTCCTCTGAAAGCCAGAAAAACAATAAGATCAAGAAAGCATATTTTTTTACCCAATCACTGTGTAACTACTGAATCTTTAAATTTGTGTCATACTTAGAATCTAAGTTCTCCTTTCTGTCATGTGCTCCTGTATTTTATGTGGTGGGCATGTGCAGTAGAGATTCTCGACAGCCTTAAGTCTGTTAGCAGTCACCAGCTATGGTAGTGTGGCCTTCAGCAGGAGAAACAAGGTAAATTAGGTCATGCAGAGCTCCTTATTTCTGTGACTGCTGTCTCTGTTATCATGCTGGGCTTGCTGGCTGTAGCTGAGGTACTTCTGCAGAATGTTGGCTGACAGCACAGCTGTATCCTCTGTTTTTAGATTGAGTAGCTGTAGTAAAGGGCTTTATGATGTACGGCAATACGCTACCCATGCTTAACGAGAGATGGGAATAATGAAATATTGGATGAGGAATGTTAAGCTGTATTGGATGGCTGCCAGTCCACAATCTTGGCCCGGAAAGCCTTCCTCCTTAATGCACTTGAAGGAAGATGAACAGGTGGTGGTCAAGAAGATGCTGTGGAGCAGACATTGTGGTAAATCTGACTGTTGGAATGAAAGGGAAAATCTCCAGGAAGATTTACAACTGTTTGGGTCTATGTTTGGAGGGATTGTACAGGCAAACTGCCACTTGCTTAAAAAAATCTGAGTCATAATTTTCCATCTCCTATGCAAGTATTTTTGATGTATCAAAGCCAATTGCGCTTCTCTTCCTGTGCCTTAAACGAAAAGAGCCAGTACCCAAAAACCACAGCACCCCTTGCTCAAATCCAACCCTCTGAATTTAATTATGAATCCTGCTGCGTTAATGGTCTTACACCCTTTTTTTTCCTCCATCTACCTGCACCAAACTTCACAGGCAGGGCCACACACGGAGAAATTTGCAGCAGCTGCAGAGCGTACTGGAGGCATTCTGCCTAGGTTTTGGACCAGTTCTACTGTATTGCTGTTAACTCTGAAATTACGACAAAGCTATGTTGAGAGTCAAATTGGTATCATCTGGCCTAATCACTTCCTAATTTTGCAGAGCATTCCAGGGGTTTTATATCCCATAATTTTCTTTAAGTATATTATGAGCAGCAACATTTAAGGCAATGCCAAATGGTACAGTTTCATTTTGGCAAGCAGTCCCTGCTAATGTGTTTGTATTGGTTCTGTGTACGTGTTCCTCTGTCCTTTTATTTTATCCATGATTTTTAGGTAAGTAGTTACCATTCCCTCACCACTTTCCAGGGCCCAGGTTGTAGCTAGAGCAGCCCTCTGTGAGATGGGAAGACATCAGGATGCTCTTGAAGAGGGCAAAGAGGGGCTGTGGGCCGTGACGAGGAAGTCCGATCTCAAGTCCCAGAAGGGGCTGTGCTGGGGATGTGAGCAGGATGTGGCATCAGGATGGAGATCAGATGCATTAGTTGCAGCCTTGCTTTGTAGAACTGGTCAGACCAGTGTCACCTGCCCTCAGGTCTAGATAAAAGACAAAGTTATCAAATGGTGAAAGCCCCAGTGAAGTCTTCACTACTACCTTTGGGTCGATATAATATGGATGAAGGGTGAAAAAGGCACTTGGAAATGCTGTGATAAGAGGAGCTATGGCTTCATCTGCAGATAAGTACATGTTATTTTGGGGGGCTTTTTGCCTGCTGCTGTACAGAGAACAGGCTCATGGACCTCTGTGAGGAATACCCAGGTGAAAGGACTGGTAAGTCACAAGTGGCTCTGCAAGTGCCCGGAATTCCTGTGTACCATGTATAGAACGACTTACTGAAAAAATGCCACTGAGAGGTACAGAGAAATGTGATGAACACTGGAAGTGTCTTGTCTGTGGCATTCTGCCAGCAGCAGCCATTTTACCCACATTTGCACTTACACTTCATTACATGCCCTGCAGTGGATGCTTTCCTTCCGTAACCCCCACGTCTGTGTTGATTCTGGAAGGGCTGGTACCTGGGAGACAGATCCCAAGGCACCTGCCCAAGGAGAGGGTTTGTGTTTGGGGTTCAGTAAAAAGCTTTTTGCACTTTTTGCTTGTTTTTCCAGTACCTAACAACGTGCACTTCACTCAGAGATTTTGGACCTGATACCCTTTACAACCTAGTTCCTTTGCTACTTAGTTGGTGCCTATTCTCTTGATTATGCTTGAAATTCCAATAACCTTGCTGGCATTTGCATCTGTAGCTGTGCGGATGGTTTCAGACCCCCCTTTTCCTTTGGAAAAAAAGAAGTGATCTTGAAGTGTGACATAACTCTAAAGCATTTCTGCTGTGCAGAGGAATTTGTAATTTTACTGAGCTAGGGAATACCTTGTAGAAAGGGGTCTTTTGTGTGCTGTACTGTTACTGTTCTCAGACTCAGATTTCACTCATCTTAAAAGGTTAAGTTTCAAATGTAATGAACTAAAATTTTTGTGCTTTTTTCCATTCACTTTGGTGACATTTGAGATTCTTTGTGAAATGCGAAACAAGTGCAGTATCTCTGATAATAGTAACACTAATAATCTAAAATAATTCAGAAATCTCAACATGTGCAGTCCAGAACCGAACAAACTTTATTAAGTCTGATGGTCACCTATTCATGTTTTTTGCTGTCTGGATTGTAAGAGCTCTGTGGGTTTTGTTTTCATAAGCAGCAGGTGCCCTACTGGACAATGCTGGAGAGATGAGTCAAGTGGAGACCAGGAAGCATTAGAAGTGGTGGGCTCAGCTGGCCTGTCCCACTTTTGTCCCCTGCAGTGTCCCCCAGTTCTGCAGGGGAGAGGAGATGAACAGTGCAACAGGGCCCTTCATCTGTTTGTGCTCTCCAGCCTTGGCAGGACAATGCATTTGACAGCAAGGGTAAAAAGTAACTTGCAGGTAAAGATAGAAATTGGGGAGGATAAAGTTCGTGAAATGAAGGAAATGGGACTTAGAGATAAATCAGTACATTGTTATTTCAGGAATAAAGGGAAGCCTGGAAAAAAAAGAAAAAAGGAGGAAAACCAGCTGAAAAATAGCATGGTCCTAAAAAAAATTGAAATAAAGACAACGACCATTAGTCATATAATCATTGTGGCAGTAGTACTGCCACAGCAGTAGTACTGTTTGGGAAGTAAAAGGTGTAAAGAATGTTAAATTTTGTTACTGTAGGGTACCTGTTGTGCTTTAGGAATATTATTCTTCAGTTTGGTACTCCCACTAACATACTGCCACTGGTCACTTCCTCCCCCTCCTGTTGGAAGCACAAAAAGCAAAAATCACAGATTGAGACAAGCAATTTACTGGGAACAGAAATGAGATAAAAAAACAAACAGTAAGAGCAACAATATTAATAATAAGAGGTATAAGACAAAGAAACTATTTACACTGAAAAAACCCCAACAACAAATACAGGACTGTTCTGTTCTCCAGGTTTCTCTCTTCTCCTAGGCTGTGAGAGAGTGTCCCTTTCCCCCCACCCAGCAATGACCTGAGGTGGTATCAACTAATGTTAGGGTCCTGGCCGTGCCCCCTCCCAGTTCTTGCAAAAAATTAGCCCTATCCTGGCCAAAACCAGGACAGTCCCTAAAATAGTTAAGATTTTTTCATCAGATAATTGTTTTTCCACTCTGGGCCCACTTCCCCCAAAAACCCCAAAACAAAACAGCAGTTCTTCTCTCTCTACTTGTGATATCATGGGTTTTCATAGTCTTCATCCTTCCCCAAGAAATACTTGGTAGAAAGTAAAGAGTTCCCATTAGGATCCTTGCTTGAAATTAATTGGCTATGAGTTTAAAAAGTCAGTGGGAAATCATTTTAGGAACTACGGAAATTTAGATGTAGAAAAGGAGAATGGGAAGACAATGAATGCAAACTGTACCAAAGGGCTGCTACTTCTGGTTGGTAAACTCATGGCCTGAGTCTGTTTGCTAAGGATGGAAGTATAGTGTTGCTACAACTGTTTAGCTGATTGCGTGGAAGTGTAAAACTAATTCCCCAACAACTGGCCACAAAAAAATAAGAGAAAAAAATGCTCAAAAGTAATAAGAAAAAACAGTGTAATATAGACCAGAAGCATCTTGCTCATGACCAGATGAAGGCAGGACTTCTTGGGGCACCTGAAACTTGCTTTCCATGTGCTCCTGGGTTGTGGTGTGGGATGGCATTACTCTCCGTTCCCCCTTGTGTAGCTGAAGTGAAACTTCTGTGGGACAGGGTGTGCTGTCTGACTGATAAACCATCTGTATCAGCCAGCATCAAGAGCTGTCCTGTGTTTCTGCCCTGTTAAAAACCTCAAACCTCAGCCAAAACCATTCACTGTCAATTCTAAAATTAGTGGGAGAGAAGGCAAGGATATCAGTTGTTTATGTGCCTTCTACCCTTCAGTGTCACCCTCTTACCTGCTAACCTACCCTATCCTGTGGTACTGAGTGCTCCAGTCTAGTCCTTCATCTTCTTTCTTTGAATTATTGGGGAGCTGGTGTAAGAGCCCCTCAAAACATCTAACAACATGTTAAGAAAGAGGAGCTTCACAGACGAGCAGCTGTATCTCTTATCAAAACAGCGTAACTTTTTCTTCCCAGTATCTCATTGTGGCATGTGGCCTTGTGGTGTAAGATAACCTAAGAGGGTTTGTAGGAGTTGTCTGTCACCTCATACCCACATTGCCACCACGTTGGGGATCCTCTGAGTGGCACAACTGGACCAGAAAGCAGGGGAGGTGGTGGACAGCATGTGTAACTTGACCCACAGGCAGCTAGAACAGGGGACATGGCTCAGGTAAGACAAATCCTCCTCTGAAAAGCAGGTACCAGGTCTCTTGGAACAGCCTGAGCTATGCTCAGAGCATAAACCTGCTGCTAAGGAGTGTCTTGGGCTCACTGTTGAATGCTCCAAGAGTCCTTTCTTAAGCTAATTGTGTCTGGAATTAGTATGAAAGGAAGGCTAGTTTTTTGGCATCTGTAAAGCAGTTACAGTATGTGGATACTGGCTAATGCGGGGGTTTGCTTTGCTGTGCTGATAGAGCGAAGGGGAGGAATAAGTATACTTTCTGCCTCCCCATGAAAAAGATGGATTTTTATGTGTTGATAGTCCATATTCTTGTCCATACAGGTTTTACAGTCCAAGTGATGTTTTGGCTCTTCCCTTGACATTTATTCCTCAAGCTGCAAATATGTATTATCTTTTCTTTTTTTTTTTTTTTTTTTTTTTTACTTTTAATCATGAGTTTTCTGTGTGCAAGTGTATCTGATTGTTGCTGATAGACTCCAGTGCTCAGGATGACATAATTCTTCTGGAGCTTGAACTCCTGGGGAGGCTGCAAACGTTGGCCTGTCACCCTTCTGTCCTCTCTCAGCCATGTGGGGGAACTCTTTGTCTTTATTTTCTGGTGGGTTACTTTTCTGTGGTAGTTCTCTGAACTCCATCTGACTTACCTGTATTTGCAGATCTGCACAGATATTCTAGGGGCATGGACTGTTTTTGTTGAACCTTCCTTTCACAGAATAAAAGATGTGATTTTCTGCTGCAAAACTGCTTTTTGCCTTTTTTTCCCGTGCTGGGTCTCATTGTATTAGGCTTACTGTGGGCTTTTACACAGTGCCCATTATTATGGTGTGTATGTATCTATATAGATATAATTTTTATATATGTTTTGTGTATTCAAAACCCACTGTGACCAGCATGGCCGTTGTGTCTTCTTCAGAGGGGTAGTTTTATTTTTGTTTTTATAATGTGTACTTTTATTTCTGAAAGCTAAGCTGAAGAACTTCATCTAGTACACTCATATTTAACTTGCTGTCTATTGTAACATCTGTTATTTTCAACATTACTTCTTCCCAGATTTTGCCTTTGCACTGCATGGATTTTTTTGGATCATTTCCCTTCGTTTGTCTTAGCCTGCTTTTCTTCCCCAGAATGAATCTCATTTGATTATTTTCAGACTGCATTTCTATTCTCTCTGAGTCCCCGTGCATTATTTCCTTGTCCCCATTATTTTTGCAGCTCCTTCAAATGTGATGTTTCCTGGAGATTTAAGTTAGCATGCTGTCTAGAATCTCTTCTGGAACATTAAAGAAAATACCAAGTGAAATAGGACCTAATACAGGTCTTTGCAATATTGCACTTTCTTCCCATGTTATCCTTTGCTTTTATCATGATTTATTTGCAGTCAGTTTTCAAATCAAGCCACAGTATTCATCTCAAAGTGCAAATCACTATCAAATGTTTACTGAAAATCAAACACACCACATCTGCTCCTTTTCCTTAGACTCCTAGTGCTGTAACACTAGCCAGAAGAGGGGCCGGTTTCTAGCCAGTTCTGCTCTTCTGAATAGAAATCACGGTTTCATTGTCCTCAGCCTTGTAGCCTGGTTTACTTTATAGGAAGCCTCATGAATTAAAACAGCTGTGCAGCCCATTCTGAAATTTGGTTTTGTGGAGAAACAGTGCTGGGAATAAAACAAGTGGAGTTTATGCATGTGAGGGGGAGAAAGGGGGATATTTGTGTGTGGGGGGAAGAGGAGTTTCTTTTATCTATGCGTGTGAGTAACTCGGTAATGCTGTTAGGTATATTTCTGAGGAACTGCTCAAATCACTGAATGTTCCTGTTTCTAGACTGTGGTTTTCATATAGTTAAGTGTTTTGCACTCTCCTGCTTGGCTTTTCCTGTGGCCTATGATGCTGTTGATATTTGAAGCTGCAGCCAAACTGAAGTCCTGAGATAGTTAGCAGCCCCCTCCTAGCTGGGCACCTTGGAAAATTCCTCTGCTTTAGCTATTGCCCAGGTATCTGTGACACAGAAAAGGTGTAACACTTCAGGGTTGTGGTAAAAGGACCTTTCTCACTCCAAAGCACAACAGATAAACAGCTGTTTGGGATGAGAAACAAAGGAATTGAGAGAAAATAAATATAAGGAGATGATGGAGACTGTAGGGTAAAAAGCAAGAACATGCTAAGCCAAGAACTCTTTCAATGGGAAGTATGAATTGTAGTCCCTGGAGATCAAGCAGAAGGCATCTCATTCACGGCTTTTTGCTTTGACCTGGCCATAATAAAATTTCAGAAGTTTCTGGTGACAGTAATGCCTGCACTGCACTGGTTAGAATAATATCTTATACCAGTGATTTAAAAGGATTATTAGTACCCCTTTTTAGCTGGGGCAAGTGACTGGGAGGAGGCAGAAATAAATTTTATCTATTTTTCTAAAAAGACTTTACGTATATTTTTGGGTATGCTTACCATCTTCTCTTGCTCTTGCCTGCATCCCCTCTTCCACCTGGCTTTTTTTACCTGCTCACTGCCCAGCCTGGACCACCTGCCATGATGGGAAGGATGGCAAGTGGTAGTCTGGTTGTTGAGATCTGTAGTGTTGGATTCCTGGTGGAGAGCAGGATGGGGCTAGAGAAGAGCACAGGCTGTGCTTTGTACTGATGAAGTCTGGGTTGGCTGGCAGATGAAAATTGTTTCTGTCCAAATCTTGGGAAGGAGGGGTAGGGATGTGGGGGTTTTTTTGTTTGTGGGGGGTTTTTCATTTGTTCATTTGTTGTTCTTTTGTTTGTTTGGGTTTTTTTAAAGTACAGCTTGAGCAATTAGCACAAATACTGTTATTGAGCCTCCTTATCTAAGCTTTAAAATTATTTCTAGAATGTTCATTGCTGTTCTTGTGACACATCAGAGGAATTGAATCTAGCAAGACGCTACAAAGAGTTCTTAGAAGATTATGGTTGTGTTTTGAAATAGCCTTACAAATTTTCATCTAATGCGCTGACAGCATTGGGGCAACTGCAGTTCTAGATACACCTCAGAAATGCCATCATCATTTTCCCACTCTGTTTTACATTTTCCACCTGGAAAATCCCTTTTTCCTAGGTGGATGCACTAGGAAATAGGGCAAAAAGGACTGCGACCACCTCAAAGTTTGCAGGCCCAGACTTTACTGGGGCACATGGGAGTGCGGGCTGTCTCTGCTTTCTCCTCCTCCTCCTCCTCCTCCCTTCCCCAAGTACAGACCTAAACTGAACAGTCCGGATCTAAAGACCAAGCCCAGATCTGACATGTGCCACCTCTCACAGTCTGATCTTGTCCTCTTTGCTGAAACAGCACGGTACATTGATTTTGACCAAATGAGAAAGTATTCAGGAATGTCTGTGGTACACAGAGAAACCTTGGAGTCACAGGTATCTGCTGATGCCCCATTCATCCTGGCTGCACAGGTGGACCAAGAGCTTTCCCAGCTCTGCAGTCCCTGGAATGGGGCTGGAAGTGGTCTCCCACCTCCCTCCTCTGCCCAACACAGCCAGCAGGTTGGTTCTCTCTCCACTGAGTACTGCTGCAACCAAAGGATTTGGTTTTGCTTTGCTTTATTATTTACTACAGTGATCAAAGCAGCCACTCCTTGTGATCATAAAAAGAAGCCTTAAAATCTTATTTAAGAGCACAAATATTTTGGGCTTTGACAGATATGCTTTGAAAACAACACAGATGTGCAGTGTCAGATTTCACTGCTGCATGCAGTGTCTTTGTTTCAAACTGTAAATTTGGCTAGAAATGCTGGGCATGTGCTTTCCCAAAACCTTGTCCCTGTAATATGGGAAAAAGTTTCTGGGTTATGGAGGGTTTTTTTAGCCCCTGAATATACACTCTTGGGGAATTTGAAAGGAAAATTATCTTAGCAGAGTGAGCATTCAGCCCTGCAAGGCTGCAAACCTATGAGTTATTTTTAACCTAATTACCTTGAGTTAAACAAAAGCTCAAGAATGTTTTTGCTTGAATTGAAGGTGAGGCTAAGTAGACTTTATTTGCAGAGCAGCGTGGTTCTTCCATTGCGCCAGGCAGAATAATGCCCGTGGCAGTGCCCTGCGCTAACGAACGGCGCTGGATTTTCTGAAGGGCTGGCTTTTCTGAGCTGATGTGAGAGGATATGCAGCTCTAGAGCAGTTCACTCCTTTCCCCTTCTCACCCCTCCTACGGATGCGGTGAGATCACTTTGGACTGGTGATGTTTTAGATGGAGCACGGTCTCCTTACACTTGCCTGGCAGTGGCTCATTAACTGCGTGTTAATTGAAACTGAAAGTTTGTCAGATGATTCAATTCAGTTACATGCTAAATGGATTCGGCGCAGTAAGCATTACTGCTGTGATGAAAATCTCGGTGGAATTGATCTGTGAACTGATTTAAAGGGATTCATTGGCTTCATCAGTGGCTCTGAGAGGTCAGTCTCGGGAGAGCAGGCAGCGGTAGCCACTCTCGCAGCAAAACAAATCCTACTCTTCTCTTTCACCCTAAGCAGCTCTAATTACTGCCCAGTATGTTCCCTTTCCAGGACATATGTTAGGTGGATAAATTTACTCTGGAGTTCTGAGAAGTGAAAAAGAAAATGAGGAAAATTAAAAGAGTGTTTTGAATTATGTAATCTAAATGGCTGTAATGTTGAATTCTTACCTTCCTATGGATTGAGCAGTCACAAAATTTTCCTGAAGTTTGACTCAAGCATAAACGCAGGAGAAAAAAAAAAGGAGAAAAATATCTGCTTTAAACTAAAGGACAGAAAATTCAAAATTTACATCCTCTATAACTCATCTTTTATGTTTGGTCACTGCAAAACTCTCCCTTAAGTGGACAATTTATTCTGTATGCTATACCTGCCTATATGGTTGGTTTCCATGTGGAGCCAATTTTTATTGCTGAGTTATAAACTCTTTGAAAATAGGGGCTTGTAATGGAAGCACTGACAGACCTTTAACTAGGTCAGTTTTATCTGGCTCCATTATCTTTGCTTTTGTTAAAGTATTAAATGGTTGCAGATTTGTTTATTTTTCTCACAGTCCCAGAATTTTAACATGGGTATGTTACTGAATTGTTTTTTCTTCAAAATGTCATGAACATGCAGTATTAGAGAGTTTATCCAGACTCCGCAGTCATCTTTAAAAGTAAATTGAACTGTTGTGTCTTATTTCAAGATTTTCTTGCTCATGCAGTACATTTGGTCTGTAGCACATCATTAACAATAGTAACACCAAAGTTTCCTTTTTCTCCTGCTCTCTTATTCTAATCTTGAATTATGCTCTTGTCTTTTGGGCTCCTTTCTGTGTAAAATGACAATGATTTTTTTTTTGTTTGTCCCATTCAGATGGAAAGCCATACCACTGCAACTTCCCTGAAGAGGAAACCCCAATGATAACATCTCAGCTGGATGAACTCCCAAAGCTGGGAGGCCGCAACGCCAGAGAAAATGAGGCCAGGGAGTCTAAACCAGAGATTCCTGCTTCGGTCTCGGCACTGGAGAGTGTCATCAAGGAACCCTTTTCAAAATACCAAGGTTCTGCAGACATAAAGATGCCAGTATTTCATCACAGCCAAGGGCTTCCTTGCTCCAGTCACATTGCTAGCTTTGCATCGGGTGTGGGCCAGGCATCTTCAGACATGGTCATGGACTTGAAAACGTCACTTGAAGTGCAGGCTAGTCGTGCTAGAGAAAATTTGCTGGACTTGCACAGGGAGCATCCTCTGTTAGAAAAAGGTGCTGAAGCTCTAGAGGTAGCTCCACTTGATTTGAGTGAAAAATCAACGAGGGATAATTCATGCAATAAATATCTGAATACATCCTTACAGGCTGCTTTAATTGTCTACTCGTGTCCTTTCTGCAGTCACAAGACCTACTACCCTGAAGTCCTGTGGATGCACAAAAGAATTTTGCACAAAATCAGCTGTAACTCAATGGTACCCCCTTGGGTTCAACAGAACGGATTCAAGAGTATTAAAAACAACCTGGTCTTTCTGGCAAGGAGTGGGCGCACTGGCCCCCCTCCGGTTCTCGGTGGTAAGGAATGCCAGCCTTTGCCCATTGCCAGATTCACACGTACTCAAGTGCCAAGTGCATTGCCAGGTTCCAAACCCAGCTCTCTTCCTGTTGGGATGGCTGCAAAGTCCGGGAGTACTCATCCATCAAAGGACAGTCATGCGCTCAGCCACTGTGCTTCGCGTGTGTCAGGTCTGGACGGGTACAGACAGCCCAGGTTAAACCATTCCCAGGAGCAATACAGCATAGCAGCACAACAAAAAAGCAAATACGAAGCAAATTCCAAACTTATGCAAATGGGAACCTATGGCAGAAGCGTAACACCTACTCAAACAGTCATATCCAGGCCTAGCACGCAGCCCACCAACAGCAAGCAAGTGGAAAAGTACATGGTTCCCCAAGGAAGTACTGGTTTTGCCTCTTCAGGTAAGCACTGTGCATCCGACTCCATGAAGGCCAAATACACCCCCCCGCTGCAGTACCATCCTCTGTGTAAGAGTGAGCAGTACCCTAAGCACGAAGAGCCGTCGGTGCCTCCGAGGGAGCCTCACCTCAAGGCTGGGAATGAGATGAGGACATTGGCAAACTGCACAGCCGTAGCACGAGCGAGTCCAGTGCTGCAGCCTCAGCCTAGCGCCGTGGGAAATCCTCCCGCTTTACACTCCAGCAAACAGGATCTGGGATCAGATGGGCATGAGAAACATTTGGACATTTTAAATATCTTTAAAACATACATTCCAAAGGACCTTGCTTCACTGTACCAAACCTGTGGTGCCAACAGCCCTGTCCTAGATCACACAGGTAAGATTTTCACGAGCCCTTCCAAAGCTGACGACGTAGCTTGCTTGATTCTTCTTTGTTCAGAGCCATGACATGCTGTTTCCCAGTTTTTTCCTTCTCTGCCTCTAACAGTTAGGATTACAAGTTCACTGTTTTTATCATTGCTAGATAGGCTTGAATAGGTTTGTTTACTGCTCTCTTAACATTGCAGCATCCCCCCTTGTGCACTGTGTGACATTTCTGTCGCAGGTTAAATGTATCTGGTTCCACCTGGAGTACTGCTGTTCCTTTGTCCTCTTGCTTCAAGCAGGCTAGAGTTACACAGATGTGCTGTCACAGGAAGATCCCCCTGATATGCTGGTGCTGGCACACATCATCATCTTTTTGCTTCAGGCAAAATAAACATCCTCTGGGGCTTATCTGTGATGTTATTTTGGAGGTTTTGTACAATTTTGTCTGCAAACAAGTCTTCCAGCAACACAGAGGGATAATCACTTGTCAGTGTCCTTTGTCTTTCTTGACAAAAGTCTTAAGATCTTTCTTGTCCATATCAAAGGCTGCTAGATATTTTTCAAATGAGCGTTTTTGATCTGTTTGTATGCTTATAATTAAAAAGAGGTAGAGCTGAACATGTGCCTACTAATTCACATAAGCAGAAAAATCAGTTGTGCAAATAGCCAGTTTAAAAGTTCAGGGACTAAAAAAGTCGAACTGCCATGTAAATAAAAATATACCTACATATTTGCATTTGAAACCATAGTCTTCTGATGATCTGCCAGAATTAGTTTGTCTCAGTGGAAACTGAAAATCACACTGATTGATTACAAGATATGTGTGTGTGTGTCTGTAGGGGAGGAGAACTGGAGCCGAAGTCTCACCTCTCACCACTTGTAAACTGTGCTGGTTTTTTTTTACTCTTCTCTTTGTAGAAGTTTGAAAAGAGCACACATTCCTGGCCAGTGTTCTGGTGTCCTCACTTGACATAATGCTCTCTGTTTTGTCAGAAGCATGTGTGAAATGAAGCTTTTGCAAGTGGTACAGAATCCAGGGCACTTGGAAGCTGGTAGTTTTAAGGACAGCTGCGGTCTAGTGCCCAGGAGGTGTGTGCAAGTTAAGGCAAGGAAGGAGCCCAGAGTGTTAGGTCAGGTCTTGGTGGAAGGGCCTTTTGCAGAAGACAGAAAGGCAGAATTTTTCTGACACTGCCCATGAGTGAGTTGCACCTTTCAGCTGCCCCATTGTCAGTTCTGCTCAGTCACTCCAAAGGTGGTGCTTTGTAGGGGCCTATTATTTATTGGGCAGATCATTTCACGGGTGCTTAGGGGCTCACCAATATCGGGCTCTTGGGTTTTGTCAAGGAAGCAGAGGAAGTACATGCTTAGTTTCTGAAACTGAAGTTTCAGTGTTCCTTAGGGATTTTTTTGTCCAGCCAACTTTGCTTTCACCATCCCAGTGGATAGTTGTCTAAAGTTTCTCCCTGCCCACTTCCTGCTCTAAGTACTAGTTAATTGTTCCACCCAAACTTGGGGTACCTTCATGTGGGTGCCCTCCTTGATGTTATTTAATATTACATTGTGTCAGCCTGCTCAGGGAAATTTTACTGATCCAGTGAGCTCCCAGCCATGTTAGGAAGAATAAGAGAAAAACAGTAAAAACTAGGAAATAGAAGATGACTTAGTGAAGGCAAGGACCAGAAAATTCATGATGACTTTTGGAACAAAGTAAAAGAGGGGCAGAACTTCTAAAGAGGTTTCTATTCACCTGCTTTTTAAAAGAGGGATTTTATTGCCGAAATGTTTTTGCTGGGCAACGATTTCTAGAGACACTTTAACTGGAAGTTATTTAGTGCCCATCTCTGCTTTGAAACCCCTTCTTTCATTTCAAGTGTTTTACAGCAATCAAGTTTTCAGAATTTGAAATCTCTTTTTTTTCATGTAGCTTGTCTTCATTTTATATACAACTTTCAGGTTGTTGATGTTTCTCCAAACCAATTGGCATGATGGCTGTTTTTTCATAGCACTCAAAATAAAAAGCTGCTTCAGGCAAAAGGAACAAGGTCCTACCAACTGCAAACAGAGGAGGGTAATTCAACTTTATCTCAAATAATGTATGGCTCTAGATAGGCTGAGTCCTCTGAGTCAGTATGCATCATCCAATTTAGCCTTAATACCGTAATGTGAATATGGCAATCATGACATAAAGGACAACCAAAAATCCTGGCTAGGTATACTCTTTGTCATATTTTTTCCTGAGTTGAATATTCCCAATAGACTTTACTTGGGGTTTTTTGGTGTATGATGTCATCTTGGATCACACTATACTATTTTAGTGTGTGGTAGTACAGTGCTCAACTTCCTTTGGAGTGGCTACATTTATTTTTGGGATCCTTTCTTTTACACTTGCGTTTGTTCCAGTGTGTCCTTGGAAGAGAGCTGTTGTATGTACTTTGGTGATACAGCTGCAGACATGAAGCTTGCTGTGCCTAGGCTAGGTTTGTTTCACACTGCCCAATCTTCCTGAATGCTTGTAGAGAGAACCTTGCTGTTACATTTAATAGTGGTTATTTATTCTATTCATGCCATTTACATATTAGGAAAGGGTGGGTTATGGCAGCAGATGCACTCTTTCTCCGGGGCTCCTTTGAGACCAGCTTTGAGCATGGATTTCACTCAAATTCACTCTATTGAGTGAACGCTATTCACACAGTCGTGTTCATTTACCGTAATTTGCGACCACACCTGTAGTCATCCACCCCCTTTTATTCACCTAGAGGATACCCTGAGTGATGGCTCACAGGGGTATTGCCTTGTGCCAGCCACGCCCATGGCTCAGAGCTCTGATCTATCAAAAGCCTTATGGTGCTGCTTAGGAAATGAAACAATGGCAAATACCCCTGGAAGCGATCCACTTTTTTCCACCTGCTTTTTGAATATCTCCCGTAATTTGAATGGTAGGGAGGGGTTAGGTGGAAGTCTTAACCCTCTCACCCTCAGTGTTTATGCATTGGCTTGCGACAGCATCCTTAACCTTCCCTCGTGGGTGGGAGCTGTGCTTTCATGAAGGCTGTTGGATGGTGAGATAAGTGATGGCTGCTGAGATAAGTGCATTCCCCTTTGCCAGAAGGAGACGTGGGCTATAGAGGGTTGAAATGTCTTTCCAGAGGTGTCAGAACTGTGACCTGAGGAACCCAGCCCTTCTGGCATTCACAAGCTGCTCTGCCAGTCCCTGCCTGTCCAACATTCAGCATGGCACTTCTGCAAAGGCCACAGCTGGTTCCTCAACACACTTCCCTCAGCTTTGCTTTCCAGCTTGCAGCTACAGTTCTGGCCAGTCAGGGGAAAAATTCTCATAACAGCTCAGAAGTCGTACTTTAATCTTGACAGCCTTACAAGCAAACCCATCCCATTATAGTTCAGGAAGGTTTGCATTTATACTTAGGATACTCACATGATTCTTTAAATTTTATTTTGTTTAGGGTTTTTTGTTTGTTTCTTGGGTTGGGTTTTTTTTGTTGTTGGTTTGATTTTTGGGTGTGTGGGGATGTATCTGATCTGGATATTTTCACAAAAGATGATCTTATATTTAACTTCTGGAAACTTAATTTTGTAAGTGTTCAGGTGCATTATGCAGACTGTGCTGCCATCTGCAGGAGGTGCTATTATAAAATGAGAAAACAATCTGTGAGTGGGGTGTTAGTTTGGAGGTTTTTTTTGTAGCAAGGTATTTCTTTGCAGTATATGGTCTGCTGAAAACCATCCCAGGATGCTTGGTGTCATACCAGCAGAGTAGATGGCAGCTGTCTTCTTCTCCCTTCATTTTCAAATGCAGCATCCATATTTTGGATGAATCATGTGCATCCTACAGTTGATTTTTCTGTTGTGTAGAGGTTTTTTGTTGCCACTTTCTTGGTCACAATTTTTTGTTTTTAACGGCTGTAACTGGGGAGGGGGGATATGAAAGAAAAGCTGAAACTTCACTTCTGTTGACATCCCTCTCAGAATTTCTTTAAAAGCCAAAGTATTCCAGTGGCAAATGGAAACATCAACTCTTTTCTTCTGAAGAGGGTGTTTTACCAAAATAGAAAAGATGATGTTCGAACATTTTTTTTTAATAATAAAAAAGCCCAATAAAAGTCAAATGTGTCTTTTTTGATCAGCAGCAAAAAGACAAAGACCAGCCCTTTAAGTCAGATGCTGTAAACTGACCTTTGGAGAAAAAGGAGAGGTTTGAACGGTTTTCCACAAATGCTAATGGCCTAGAAAACATGTTTACCCAAGGCTGGGGGAAGGCTGCTGTGCTGCTACCAGCTCAAAATGTCTGGAATGACACTTTCATTCACAGATGTCTTTCGTCTGTGCCTCAGAGGTCTGGGGTCAAAGCAGCACCGGCAGGCAGGTAGGCAGGGGCGAAAGGTTTGATCAGTCTGCGATGGCTCCGCTCGCTCTGCATTTGTCTCTGAGGTATTGCCGCCTGGGGGGGACAGTCGGGCTCTGGTCCTACTCACTTCCTATTATCCATGTGACTTGTCTCCGCCACGCTGGAGTCACTTTGATTTGCCTGATGTACTGCTTGACAAAGCTGGGTGATGGCTGAGAAGTGGATCCAGCTGCTCTGAAAAGCGCACACCTGACATGCCAGTCCTGGTGCGGGCACATCATGGGGAGCATTTTTTAATTCAATGTAATTTATGCATTCTTGCAGTCCTGTGTGTGCCTGGCCTGTCAGCCAGTGCCTAGATGAAGGCTGACAGTTGTCATCCAGGGCCTGAAGGTAGCCTCACATAATGACACATTAGACATACTAATGATGTTTTCTTCTGGCATAATGTTTTCTTCTCAACTTTCCTCTCTCCTCTCCCCCCTCCACCCCCTCCTCCCTCCTTCCCTCCCTCTCTCCTGACTACAGGGATGCTCAGGACACAAACACGCCAAGGAGACTGTGTCTGCAGAGAATGTGGAAAATGCTTTACCCAACCCAGCCACCTCAGGACTCATCAGAGGTCCCACGCAGGTACCTTTTCACACTCCCTCTTGCTTTCTCCCTTTCCCACTTGGCTGCCTTCAGATTCAGCTAACAAAATGCCGAGAATTACGTTTCACATACCGTGTTAACCTAAGTAATTCCAGTACCTAGATGTAATAGACAGGTTTTTTATTTTTACGACTATTGCTCTTTTTCTCCACATACTACTTACCTGATCCCTGCCCAAACTCCATAAAATTGCAATGCATTTAAGTCTGTTTGCAAATGTTTTATTTTAATTAGGGAGTAGGGTACTCAGAAATGAATATGCTAATGAATTCTGTTGCCACCAGCATAAATTGAAATCAAAGTACCCCTTTCAGCACAACATAAGGCTTTGTTTTGCCTCATCGTTGCTGTTGACAGGAACATTTTTGTGGGAAACTAGATTTTTCCTCAGACTGGTCAGCCCTAAAATGGTAAATCCCGACCAGCCATTTCTAACCTGACACGGTCTGTGGTTGATGCTGGAGGAGGCTGAAGCCACTGGTGTCCTGAGACCTCCTGAGCATTGCATGAGACAGTGAGAGTAGAGGGTTCTTCCTCAAAAGTGTGAATGATGCATACATAAGCCAGTCTGATGCAAAATGACAGAAGCCAAATGGTAAGTAATGCAAGAAGAGGGTCCCTTTACACATACACTGATAATTAATGTTGTCAGTGATTCCTTTCTTCAGTGCTGAAGTCTGAATTAAAAAGGGCAGTGGCCCTAGGCTGCCATTAGCACACTCTCTTACAGTAAGTGTTACGGTAAATTGGTATTTTCCGGCCACAGGCTAGTAGCTGGTGTCTTTTTTTGAACGTGGTTAATCTGTAATGGTCTCAAATAATGTACACACACTAACGAAGCTTGAATGTTCATCTGTTAACAAGCCCCCTTGTTCCCACAGTGGTATTTGAGTCTAATGGACTCCGAGGTACTGAAGTTCACACCACCTCCGCAGATGCCCCAAAACAAGTATGTGTTACAATTAATTGGGTGTTTGGTTTTTAATGTGATAGCTGGGAAAAAATCGCACAGTGATACTCATCACTAAAGCACTGACTGTTTTATAACATGTCTAAATAATAATGGTATTGCTTAATTTTTACCTCTTAAATTTTTTAAGCATTTTATCAGAATCTGATATATAGAGCATCAGTTAGTTGTAAAGCAGGTAGTTAGTGTTTAAATAAACATATTACTGGCTTCTTGGGGGCTGGATGGATAGGTAACTCTGTCATGTGCCCTGACATGTAATAGTGAGATAGCACATAAAGAATTCCTGGAAATTTGCTTTTACAATTAACACGTTTTCTGCTGCAACAAGACAATTAACGTCTAGTCTTAATTTTTCGGAAAAGTATTTGTACCCTGATATCCAGTATCTGGCCTTTGAAAAGTTCTTATCCACAAGTTCCCCTGGACTCTCTTAGTGTGCTTTCCTGTTTCTAGTATGCAGTTTCCTGTCTTAACAAACACTTCTCAGAGCTCTGAATTATACATGACAAAGCCGTTACAGAGAAAATCATTAAACTGAATTTGTTTCACATGTCTTATGTCTTTGGGGAATAATGTCATAGCCTGGACCTTCCCATTCCATTTGCAGCTTGGCAGGTGGGTTTCAGAGCACTCCTTCTTGTGGGCACTTCTCTTCCTTCCATTGTGAAACTGCCTCCAGCATTGCTCACTTTTCCTTTCATCCTCATTTTTAGTTTAATTTTCACTATAACAGCCCCTGTTCTCCTCCCTCTTACTAAACTATTGCAGATGTTTTTAGCCATGCTTAGAGAATGCATCTCCGTGCTACTTCCAACATTACGAAGTTGAGGAATTGGTTTCTACTTGCTCATTAAACATTCTCACTGGGCACCACCACATTGCCTAGTTCACATGCTGCACCCTTCATGAAGACACTTGGCACCTTTTCTGTGCTCTTGCATCTTTCTGGCCCAAAAGCTGCATGAGGAACTCAGCTTCTGTCTCAGGAGCATCTGAATTGACACCAAGCGATAGGAGTGGCCAACAATTCTCATAAAGTTTCCAACATGTCATAGCACCTCATTTGTTGTAGTTGCGGGCAATGTTTGCTTTGCTTTTTTGGGACTGTAGCTGCAAAGTTATGCAGTAGTTATGATGCTTACCTGATAAAATTGTGCAAGGACATACCTTTCAGTAAGAGAGTGAATGAGAGAGACACACAGTCAATGTGACAGTGAAACACTGCAGCTCTGCCAACTCGCTCAGCTAGTCTTAGGTTCTCATCAGTCTAGTAACGTAATTGTAGTAAACCTACTACAGTAAACCTGTAGTAAACCAAAGCATCTTTTCAAACACTCTTTCATATTTTCGTGCTCATGGTTTTCTCTCGTGTGTAGTTGAGATCACATTCTGAAGACATCTGGGCCTTCTTCTTCTAGAAGACAATGTAAGGTCAAAGTTGGAAATACATTTCCAAAAAATTCTGGAATGGCCATAAATATCCAAAAATAAATGTGGCAGCTCAGACCTCATCTGGACTCTTTTTATAATTTGGGTTATATTACTACACAATAAATGGACTCATAATCTTGTCTTTGTAAACTATTGTCATACCAGAATTTATTAACTAACTTCTTCCATGGCGAAGGTAGCTTGCTCGTGCTTCAAAGCCTTTGATTAAATTACAGCACCTCTCGATACAGCAGAACACCGAGTAGGGGTTAGCTTCTTGAGTGGCTTCATCTCGTGCCAGTCACTATTTCCACAGAGTTGCGGTGTGATCCCTTCTGCAGGAGACAGTTCCCTTTCTTTTGTCTTGTTTGCTCCTCAGTACCAGCCTTTGTCTCAATTTGTCAGCATCTGTGTCGGGTAGGATTATTCAGTTGTCTGCTGTTTCGCCAGCTCTCGTGGCAGGCAGGCATTGTGCTCCCCCAGAAGACTCCACCTGCACAGTCCCTGGGCGTTACAGAGGGAATACTCTCATTTCCACATGCAGCTGTAGGGGCCTTTAGAAGCGCAGAAATGAGCTCTCACTGAGAACGGTGCCTGCAGCATTCCGTTAACATTACCATTTCCCACTTTAAACGTTGTCACTCCATGTCTTCATTTCATTTCTTAATTGAGGACAGATCTATTCATGAGAGTTTATGGTGTAAAGTCAGTTCTAGTTACAGAAGTGCCATGCACATGCTCCGAGCAAGAAACAATAGTTACCATGTACGGTAGTTTGAGAAGGAAAGAGGGGTTTTTTTTGATGTCAAGTGGAAATGATTCACTTTACATAATGTTTCCACCTCACAGGTAAAATGTCTTCCCCTGAGTAGTCTACTAAAGAGTAAAAATATTAACATTAGTATTTCACGGTTCCCCCATTCCCTTCTCTAGTCAGCCAGAAGATCATCTCTAAAGGTTTCCTTTATGAAACAGTGTTAGGTAGGGCTTTTAAAATTCCCCAGCATGATAGCTTACAACAGTACTACATTGAATAGCAGCTTTATCACAGAATTATTCTAATTCTGCATGTTAAAAATAGGGTCTACAGCCAGGCTTTTCCAAAAATGAACCAGCTAAATCTATATTTAGGTGTCTAAATAAGAACCCGATTTTAGGGTAGTGAACCACCAACAGGAGGTGCAGGTGTTCAGCATCACTGAAAAGGAGGTCACCTATAGCAGTGTATAAAAAAGATCAAACACAGTTTTGCTTCTGTTAGTGCTGGGCTGTGTTTCATACTTTGTTATCGGCACCAATGAAATACAGATAAAATGTAGGAAATAAGATATTCATTCATAACATTATTTATTGTGGTTTCTTATTTCTACCTGAATGCTTTAAAAAAACTCAAACCATAATGGCGTTTTTACATAAAATGAATTTCCCATGAACTTTGGAATATTTCCTACTCTTTATCTAAAGAACAAAAAATGCTCATTACATACCCCAAGTCAATACAATCTGTGCTAAGTCATGTAGATTCTCTTGAAAAGCTGCCATATTAAACATATTGAATATTCTGAATATTTTTATAAATGCTGAATATCCCAGTGTATACATAATAAAGCTTGCTTATCCATAATGAATATGTATCTTAATTTGGAATACTCTAAGCAACATCCAGAGACATGATTTAGTAGGCATGAATTCGGGGGGCACACTTCGGTTGCATATATATGGCAAGACAAAAGCTGGCTCCCCTTCAGAAGGGGCCCTGCAACCAGGCGTGTCTCAAAGCAAGGCTCTCCTGAAGCGCGGGGTCATTTCAGAGACACCGCCTGATGCTGCAGCACTGCGGCCAGAAGCCCAATTCCCAGTGGTGCAGGAGTCAGGCTGGAGCCTGCTTTTTTCACAGTGGTGACAGCAGTGGTAGCAGTTTCTAACGCACACGCCGTGCGTTTGGCTTCTCCTCCTGCGTTTTCAAAGCCGTATAGAAACTTGGCCCGCTTTAGGAATATAGTTTATGCTCTATCAGTGTCAATCAATATGCTCGAAAAATTTTAAGGGACAAGAAATGGGGTTTTCAAAAGGCATGATTTACTGCTTGGCAGTGAGGGAGAGCTCGCTCTAGTTGAGTGTGTGTGTGTGTATATATATATATATATATATGTATAAACTGTATTTGCAGCACTCGAGCCAGAGACACCCAAGTTCTCCATCTTCTGTGTGAGCAAAACAAGGAAAACCCCCAAAACTTCAACCCTTGTCCTCTCTAGAAATCCTTTTATTCACAGAAAATCAATTGCAAGCTGCAGCCCAGGGACAAAACCCCATACTGTTGGTGTCCTGAATTCTCTGGCAGAAACTTTCCCCATGCCAGAAAGCCCTGATTGTCCTTTGTGAAGCAGCTCTGGACACCACAGTTCTTGGGCCTTATTCACTGAAAAGAGGGGTATGCAGTAGGTCCTGTACCTACTGTGTGACAAGGGTAAAGCACCTTAATTAAGGGGTCCATAAACTTTAATTTTTCTCTACTGTAAGTATTTTAAAATATTTCTTGCAGCATTCAATATTTGAAATAGCATAAATGTGAATAGTGAGAACTTGGGGGATAGACAGACTGGAGAGAGCCATCAAGAAAATGCCAAATGTATGTGTATGTGTGTGTGTTGTAAAGGAGCTTGGGGGAAAAGCTGGGGACATCTGTTACCTGTAATGTTTTTTCAGTCCAGCAAGACTTTAGCTCTGCTTCTCCCAAAGCGACTTTACAGAGAAGGGAAGGAGACAAACCTAACCCAGATTAAAAAGTTATTTAAACTATTGTTTTCTGAGTTTGTCTGGTTTGGGTTTTCTTGCACTCAAAATTCTAGTACTGTCTGTTAGAAGTCCTATTTATGACATTTGTTCATATGAAATGTCTTGCCCCAGTTCCTTGCAGAGTTTCTTCCAAAGATCATGATTAATAGTTCAGTCCTCATTATTGCAAATGTTATTTTTAAATAGTTATTCTGAGAACAAGAATTCCATTAATCAAAATAATAGATAATGAACAAATAAATGGCAACCTAATTTGTCTCGTTCATACATATGGAGATTATAATGCAAACAATCAAGGAACCATGGAGGCTGCTGTACTGGCATCTGAGTAATATGCATGTACTGTATGTCTGTTACTTTATGAGCATTAGAGACAGGATTAGGAGCTGTAGTTCTTGTCCCAACGCTTGTCCCTTGCCAGCAAACTGCAGTGGTATCTGTGCTCCTTGCAGTTTACTTCAATGTCATGCAATAATCTGTCTCCAGCATATTAACATGCACACAAACTGGATTTTTCCTGTTAACTGGGGAAAAGCCCTGGAAATTGCTATGAGAGCAGCTTTTGGCATGGAAGCTGTAGGTTTCATGAAAAGATCTGCTGCTCTTCACTGAAAGTGAAGAAAGCCTACTTTTTAAAAGGGAAAGCATTTTTATTTCAGGAAAAATTCAATCTGACTGTATCAGCTGGTTCAAAATCTGACCGTACCTTGGGACGGTGTGAGTGCAGGAGGGTGAGCCACCGAGTGGGTTTTGGCACATGTGCAGCTCAGGTGAAACAGGGAGCACAGCAGTGCCTGAAAGGGGCCCAGCCACCCACCACCTCCATCCCCTCTGTGCTGTCCTTGCAGGTGTGGGGAGGATGGATTGTCCTTTTCCTGGATCCCTTGTGCCGTGTGGTCCATGACGTGCAGGGCGTGCCTTCACCGCCTCGCAGGCCATCCATCCCAAAAGGGCTCCCCTAATTACAGCCCTTTCTCAGTTCCTGCCCAGGGAAAGTGGGGCGAGGTGCCTGCCATCCCCTTGGCTCCCTCCCTCCCCCGCAGCCCCCGAAGCTCTGCCGGGCTCCCCCGTGTACGCGGAGCCGGTTCGATACGAGGCGTTCCGATGATGAATGCCTCCTCCTGGAATTGTGGCTGTGTCTCTCAGGCGTGATGCAGCCGTGCAAAAATGTAAAGCATCTTTCTTAGTTTACTGCGGGAAATTCAGCATCCAACTAAGGAAGTTTTATCACATCTCTCATTCAGTTACTGTTTCCTACATTTCAAATATACTGCGGTCTGTACAGCAGCTTTTTTTTTCTTTAATTTTGTTGCAAATCTTTCCGACTTAAAACCAAACTTTGACTGGTAAATGTCATGAATCTTGGGCCAGGTTTAATTAGGAATTTTCTAAATCTATTAACAAAAGAGATGCACTTAATACATTATGTCAACCAGAGCTGGGCTTTCTTTAGCTATTTCGAGGGCTGCCATAGGCACAGCTTGAAACTTGCTTGGATTTTACATGGGTGCCGTATTTTATGTTGCATGAATTTAAAATGGTCTGTTTCACTTCATCAAGACTTTAGCTTAAGGATAATGCATTTATGTAAGATTAATCTTGCCATGTTGTTTTAGGATCAGGATTGTAAACTGCATTGTTCCGACAGTGATGTTCTAAATGTCATTTTAAAGCTTGTCTTGGGAGCTGCAGGCTCCCACTTATTCATGATGTTATCTTTAATTTCACTTGATTTTAGAATATCCCTGCTATTTTTTTTCAACGTGGTAATTATTCATGAAAATTGGCTAAGCAAATAAAAGGAAGATGACAAGGGGGGAAAAAAGCCGCCTTAGCATTTGACAGACCTGTACAAGAATTCATTTTTTCTTCATTTAGCTTCCTCTGTGACCTCAAACTTCAGCCTTACTAAAGCACTGATCTAGTTAGGAATCCCTTTTGGCTAACAGAAAATTCCAATTTTTGGAGGCCTCTTCTTTCCCTCCTTGTTCTCAGCCTTCTCTGAGCTGCTCCGCCAGATCCTGTTACTTCTTGTTGTAGTCCATCAGGGACTTTATATGGGCCTGACATGCTTTGCTCTTGGTGGAGATGCTTAATAAAACCCCCTCAAAGTGTTCTCACGTGGTGGGTCAAGATGAACATACGTGATGCTAATAAAGGGTAACGAATGCCGGCAGAACTTGCTGGAGGGTCGTGCCTGGGAGCAGGGGCGAGAATGAGCTTTTCCCCGTGTTGTCCTTCTTGCAGGGGAGAGAGCACGGCGGCGCGGAGGTCACGCACACGCTGCATCTCCGGAAGGGAACCTAGATCCCGGGCAGAGGAGCCCCAGGAGCCCCCCGCGCTCCAGAGCATCCTCCCGCCAGCCCTGGCCGCACCCGGAGCTGCCGCGCGAGGCTGGGAGCAGCGCTCTGCCAGGAGCGGGGTGCCTCCGCGCTGTTAATCATCTTAAAATAAATGAAGATGCTACACAAGATATATATAAATTGACGTACTAATCAGTCCCATGGTTCCTTATTTCCTTTGTAATAAACAGTAGAGTTGGCAAGCACTGTGGCGGCACAAGGCATCTATATTAATCAAGAGAAGTTTGAGACACTGGAAAAATTAAACTTTATGTGATTTGGACAGCATGAAGAAGTTAAGCACTGTAACAAAAACCTCCCTGATGCTCACAATGACTATTTGATGCGTTTGAAAAACAGCAGTGGATTCGAGGGCTGGAAAAGTATTAATTAATGAAACTGCCACTGCCTGTCATGCTGAAAAGCAAATTAAAAAAAAAAAAACAACAACAGAGAGAGGAAGAATGGGGGGTGCGGGGAAAAGGTGGCATTCGGTGCTGAGAAAGCAATGCTTGATGAAGGATTAAAGGGACTAAAGAGAAAGACCGTCATTCTGCAATGGTTTGTTTCATTACAGTTTGGGGACCACTTGCATTTCTAGTGCTCTTGCTCTTGACTGCGCACCATTAATAGTGTGTGAATATGGAAATTGAAACACTTCCAGAGAAAAGCTTCTGTTCTGCTTTGGAAAAGAAAAGCTAGTTGAACACTAAGAAAAAAACCAGGCTTCTGTGTTCTACTCTCAGGACCTTTTTTTTTTGTAACAGGGCTACTTTCTTCAACCTGGTCACAAAGGAAGTCTTCACTTAATGAAAAAAAAAAATGGAAATAATAAAACATTCAGCTGTCTAACACCGCTGATCTGTCTGTTTAGAAAAGGTGTCACTGAACGAAGTCAGGCAGCCCTGGGGCCATAAGGTGCTCTCTGCTCCTGTGTTTGGTTCAGCAGACCAGCTGCCGCTCCTCCTTGGGCCCGCTGACATTCTGGAAAGACGAGGAACTCCTTTTGTGGTGGCAGGTTAATGTTCATATAAATGTGTCATGTCTTGTACTTGGTGATCACTGGTGGTGTTAGGAAAAAAAAAAGAAAAAAAAAAGCTTTATATACCTCTTCTACAGTAACTCTTTAACTGCAAGTTTTCAAGGTGGGGTTGTGGCACATAACCGGTTGTTAAACCATGCAGTGTAAGCAATTAAAAATGTATTCCACAGATATAAATATTTTCTTTTCTTATTGCTGTGACACTATGTGTGATGGTAATATTTCTGAGAGTTTCAGATTTTGCACATATAATTTTATGCATTATCAAAAGTTACTGCTGCCTTGAAAGAAAATGTTCTGTGAAAATTTTTGCAAAAGCTTTACTAGTTTTTTTTTTAAATTGTAACATTTTGTAAAGGCAGGAAATGGAGTTAAAAAAACAACTAGCATGCTAAATATATTTTTCAAAAAAGCAATAATTTTACATGTACAGAAATGATGCTAACCTTTAATACAGTTGAGACCGCAGTTTACTTAATACAGTAATGGAATAGTGCTGTTTTTGTAGAAATGGGCTTCTGACAAAAGATTTGTTAAAAAAAAAAAAAAAGGCAGAAAAAACCTTAAAACTTGATCTTTCTGTTCTAACAGTTTTGGTGGGTGGGGGGGTTGCTTTTTTTAAAAAATGGAGTCAGTAATTTGGTCTGGATACTACTTGTTACTTGTTTTAAATTACTTGACAGGTTTTGTTACTTTGCAACACTTGCAACAATGCAAATTAACTTTCTTATGTATTTTTTTTAAACTAGATTTTCCTTATGCTATTACGCGAGATGTAAACCAGAATTCTCTGTAAGTCTCGGTGTAGTTAGGAATGTCTGTGCAAGTACTTAAAAGTGACTATAATTAACTGTTCTGTGAAGTTATTTTGAGGGAGGTCACATAGACACATTCCATTGTACACCAAAAAAAAAGAAAAAAAAGAAAAAATATTTTGCTGTGTTGCTTAATGATTATCATTATGGGTTTGCACTAGCTTTCTCTTTGGTTTTAATTTTTTTTTTTTTTTTGGTTGATTCCTTTTTTTCTTTTGTTTTGTTGCTTTTCTGAATCATATTTTCCATGAGAGAAAGAAATGGTGACAGTTCAGGAATGCACAAAAGCTAGTTGCTTAACCTATTTGTTTGTGTTTAGTTATTAAAAACTCTTCTATACCCAAAATGGCACAAAAGTGTAGTGTACATTTGTAATTTCTCTCTTTTTTTTTAATTGTATTTTTTTGGCAAGCTGAACTAGAAAATCTGAGTTAATACTTAGAGCCAAACCTTCTTTCTGGAATTTTCTTCCCGAATCCTTGACAGAGAAGCTAGTGCTGTCACTGCCATTACCAGGGTACTAATCAGCAAAGTTTACAATCATAATTTAGCTTCATGAAGAACAACAGTAGGGGAAATCAGTTTAAATAATTATATGCTGTGTATAGCACAGAAGTGAGATTTTCACTTAATTAAACAAGAAATAAGAATGGGTGGAGGAAACCAACTTTAAGGACTATCTGTTTTTGGAAGTGAATCCCACGATTTCTGTTTTTTCTTTTATCACTGTATTGTATTGATTTGTTATTTTAGTTAGACCATAGTATTTAAAATGAGTTGTGTTCTTATTTATTTAGTCAAATGGGCTTTGATCAGCTCTTTTAAGCAACGTGATAAGTTTTTTTGGCATGACACACTCCTGTAAAGCCCTTTTATGACTGTTACAGGGACTTTCTACTACCTCTACCAATCTACTGTTTCTTCTTCTTAACAGGTTTTTATGGTGTTGCAAGTCTAATGTAACTTAGACAATAAAGGGTTTGATTATCTACGCTGCAGATTCTCAGTGTATCTGCCATATCTCTCTCTCTCTCCCTCTCCCTCTCTCTCTGGTTTGTGTGTGGTTTATTATAGCTACAGTGTAGATCTCTTTTATTATGGCTGAGGTGAAAGACAGACCACCTTCACCAGAGTATTTTTCTATCCTGAATGTTGTACGCTGACCAGAAGTCAAACCTGGAGAAACTCTCCACAGGCCTAATCAGCTTCTACATTGCCACCATGCTGCATTCTTGAAATGCCTTCTGTCAGAAATGCTGGGTATAAATGGGTGCACTCTACAGAAAGTTAAGCCAGTTGGAAAGCCAATACAGTTTTCAGGTTTGTATTTTAAAACCTCTTAAATGTCCTTAGTGATAAACCTTAGCATAAATTGCTGCCTCTGTCATATTGAAGACCCAGCTGTAATGAAAACAACTGGGTATTATCCTTTAGAAAACAGCATCTGCTGGTAGGTGCAAAAAGTGTTTTAATTGTAGGATACAAATCTCTCATTGTGGGGATTTCCAGGCGCTGATATCCTGCAGGTTTCATGGTAATCCCTGTAACTGTTTTGCTGTGTTCTTTGCTTTGGGGAGCAGTGGTGTCCTTGTTTATCCTGCTGGAGGCATTAGAGCATGCATGATGTTTGGAGCCATCTTACCAAATCCTGTTACTATACTGGGAGTGCATCCCCCCTGTTCACTCCTTCTCATGCCCAAAGAGTTTCTGACCAGGCCTGTCCTTGGTTCTGTTCTTCCGTGCTGTATCCCCATGATGGGCTACCTCAAGTGTATCTCAGCATCTCCACCAGGAGTGCTGGAATTCATTGACAT
This sequence comes from Vireo altiloquus, assembly GCA_013396875.1. Lineage (NCBI taxonomy): Eukaryota > Metazoa > Chordata > Aves > Passeriformes > Vireonidae > Vireo > Vireo altiloquus. The sequence goes on along the minus strand of VZRF01013004.1, from coordinate 514,534 downwards.
AGGTGGGGATTTCTCCTTGAAAAACTGATCTCTCACAAGACCTGGAACAAAGCAAGAGGTGACTTCTTCATTAGGTTCTTACTACATAAAACGTGTTGGATTATTAGTGGGAAAGGTTGCATTTTATGACAAGTCAAATTTCCCAGCCTCTGTGCAAGCCACTGTTTTTAAGAAAAGCACTGAATTGCAGAGTCTTCTTCATTCATGCTCTCTCCTTTCTCCTTTGCTGTGTTTGAGAACCCCATTCTTCAGGGCAGTCCAATGTTCAGACACAAAGAACAAGTGGATTCACTGAGAGCTCGCAGGTAAGGAACCCAGCCTGGCCTCACTATTTTAGAAGGTAGCACAAATGAAATGGAGTGTGCTGATACATAAAAAAAACTTCCACTTCAGTTTTTTATTACAAATTACAAAATTATTGTTTCTGGAGCAGCAAGTGGTGTAAAGCAGTTGAAGATAACTGGAAGCAAAGACGTGTTCCCCTATTAGCTGCTTTCTGTGGGATTCTGGGAATGCTGGCAATTTTGAGAGAGACTAGAACCATGTGATGACATCATTAGCTATCTCCAGATAGACAGTAGCTGTTACAAAGATACTTTTGCTTGTTGTTTTTTTTTTCCTTTGGTTTATTAATACTGCGTTTGGGAGGAAAAAAAAACCATAACCACCCCAAAACAGTAGAAAAATAATCCTTTTTGTTCAAGGCTGATAGCCAAAGAGTAAATTGTACATGGGGAAAAAAAAAAATCCATATGGATATAAGCAAGATTTCCAAACTGACCACCAGTTACTGGTCAAAGTAAGGGATGCTTTTGCTAATGAGAGAGGAAAAGGTATGTTGTGAGCAGGCACAGACAAGATGTTTGTTTTGTTTGTGGCTTAAGTAGTGGCATCAAGAGCATTAACGTGGCCCAGCTCTGTGGATTTGGGTACTGAGGTGGGTGTTACTCACAGGGCCATAAGAAGGAAAGATGAAGAAAGCACGTGAAAGATCAGTAGGAGGGTAAGTTTTGACCCACTGAAATTGAAGCAGATGGAAAGCAGTCTCTGAGGAAGGGCGAAGATGAGAATGGGACCAAGGAGAGGCCAGAAGTGAAGCGAGAGGTTCAGAGAAGAATTGCCATTGAGTGGAAAAGTTGCCAAAGAGGGCAAAGTCAACAGTTTGAGAGACAAAAGGATTTGGAGATGGAACAGAAACTCTGAAACGTAACCAGAAGAGGTGTGTGCCTATTGCAGAGGGCTTCTGTTCAGATGAAAGGGAGAAGGAATGAGCAGGCAGCTTCTGGGAAGATGGATTGGAAACTTCTGAAAATAAGCACATAATTTAATCTTAGTGAATCATCTTATTCTGCAAAAACCTTCTTAGGCTGAATGATGTTCTGACAGAAAATAAGGGAATGCCTTTTTTGATCTCTGCTTTCTTGACTGATGAGTGAACCAGAGGTAAAACTATAATTATGAGTAGTTGAGGGTGGACTGAAGGGTCTCTCCAATACCTAAGGCATTCTGAGAAGCATATTGCTCTTTTAGAGAAACAAACAGACTGATTAGCCCCAAGCAGGAGGGGAAAGAAAAAGGCAGGCAAGAAGGCTTAGTGTTTTAAGCAGATGCTGAACTGGAGCAATCCTTTGAGGATGCTAGAGGGTACATTCAGATAGCATTCTGTAATAAGAATGTTTTAAGATGCCTTGTAGTATGTCGGATAGAAGAGCTGGAGATGCTTAAAGATGTTAAGAAAAAATGTCCAGTATTAAAATGGCTTAGACACTTGGCTCTTTTCTTTGTGAAATCCTTTGTATCTCAAATTTAAGTTGTTCATGTGAGATTGGTACAGATGGCTTGATTTGTTTGTTCCTGTGTCATCAGGTGAGTTACTTGTCAGGAGTTTAGAAAATGTGAGTTACCCATATTCCCTTTCTGTAAGTGAAAATCTGTGCATGTCATCTTTCATCATCATCAACCCAAAATACCATAGGAACCTCAGAAGGTTTTTGTAAGCAGAGAAAAATGATTTATCGTCTAAATATTCATTGTTATGATATGACATAAAATAAAAGGGACACCGACCCTCCCATTCATCTTACTCCCAGAATTCAGCTTATTTTTCTGGGACATGGCAGTGTTGTGCTTTCCCTGGGACAATTCACAAGCCAGTGGCGGTTTCTGAGACCTGCAACTTGTCACAGAGCACCAGAGCAGTGCTCCAGTAAACATGGTTCTTCTGTGATGGGCTTTCCTTGGCAAAGGTCACAAACCAAACCATTCCTTGCTTTTACCATGAGTTTTCATGAGAGTTATGCTGCTGCTGCAGGGACACTGGGTCTGTTCTTCCATTTGGGAGCCAGCAGTAGGAGGTCACTGCAGTCACCTCACCCCCAGAAGACCATGGAAATGAAATGGTAACCAGTTTGCTGGCTACTGCGTTCTCAAATTTGTGTTCCTCGTGTGTTCCTCTCCTCCTTCAGAGAATACAGGTGTGGGCAGTTGTGTACTGTCACCACAAAGAAGGTGACATCTCCAGAGCAGCGGTGGGGATAGGCAGCTAGAAAGAGTTTTCTCTTCTTTTACAAGAAGTCTGCCTCGGGAGCTTGCCCAGTCCCATCCCCTCTGCTGGGGTTTCCCACCTGCTTGTCCTGTCAAATGGCAAGGACATTTGTCAGTTGTGTGGCCTTGTTCCTGATAATTTGCAAAAGCCTGCTACAGATATGGGAATGATCGGCTTTTCCCAAGTTTTTTTTTTTTCAAATATTGACGAGAGTAGAGTGTCCTTGTTAGGTAGTGTTTGACTGCATTGTTAGAGGGACAGTCAGGAGGAAGCTTAGTGCAGATGTGACACAAAGAACATTTTTTATCTCCAAGAACTGAAGGTACAGTGGTAGGTTCTATTACAAAGATAAGATTTTTGGAAGTTTTCTAACAAGAAGGTGGAATTACATGGAAATTTGCTCAGGTGCCCAGTCTCAGGTTGCTGACCATTCCTGTGCCTTGGGAGGGTAAGGCTGCCTGCTGCTGCTGGCCCTGGGCTGGCACCAGGGTGGCGAATGGGGACCTTTAGTCGTGGTTCCCGCAGCAGTGACACATGGGCATGGCTCTTCTTGGGCTCCCTTCTCTGACCTGCTCTCTTCCCAGCTCACAGCCACAAATGGGGAAGCTCTGCTCTCTCATGTCCCAAGAGATGCACCTACCAGGACAGAGGTGTGAAGGGAGTTGGGGCTGGTCCTGGCCCTGGATGGTCTTGGCACAGCTGTGTTCTGGGAATTTTGGTTTTGCACCAACCCTGCAATGGGAGCAGCCCAGGATCCAGCAGCTCTGTGCTCCCTTAGATGGGGAGATGTTCAGGCCTCTCTGGGGGCCTTGCGTGTGGTGAGCAACTGAGAGTCTGGGCACTGCTGACTTCTGGAAAAGTTCACTGCAACTCCATCATCCTCTGCAAGTTAAGGCCTTCGTTGCATTCGTTCAGCCAGAAGTCATCTCTGGTGGAATGAGAGCTGCAGGAACTTTCTGAGCTAGGTTAGTACTAGAGCTAAATCCAGGCAGATCCAAGCAAAATTCCAAGGGGAAGGACAGGCACTGAGTAAGTGTCAAAAATTACATGGGCCGTTTACGTGCTGCTGGCGAGGCTGATTTACTTCACAGTACCATTTTCTACACTGCCCCTCAAAGTTCTAGTGCTTTCAGGGTTACAAACATACGGAATTCCCTGCAAAGTTACAGAAGTTATTTTCATTTTGTCTCCTCTGATAGCATATGATATGAGAAATTCCATGGCTTTTAAGGTGAGGCAAGTAGAAGGAGAATAGTCCAAGTGGCAGTAGAGTTACTCTCCTAAGCTGCTACGTCTTCAGACCATGACATTAAAGTGTTTGGTAACTTGAGTTAATTCTCCTTTGCATTGATTCTATTGAATAAACAGTGACTTTAAAATGAGGCACAGCTGGAGGCACCATTAAACGCACCTGAATTTTGCTTCTCAAGCTGTGTTTTCTAAGTATTTTGCAGAAGGTGGAGTCTCTGAGAGTTTTTTTTAAAAAATAAGCTTCTAAGTTAGAGAAATAATTTTGACTGTAGCCAGAATTACAATGCTTCAGGATGCTGAACTTGCAAGAAACATGTGAGTGCAAACATGAGGTGGCACACAGAGAAGCACCAGAGCTATAAACGTAGCTAGATGGTGTTATTACTGAGACTGGTTTGGTAAATATGATTACAGGGAGTCCAGGTGCCTTGTAGAGCCTCTTCTGATAAATTTTCATGCCACTTTTGGCAGAATAATTTGTAAGATTTTGGTTTCCTTCATTATATAAAGAGCCTCTTGGGTAGGTGTCCGTCTGTGCTGGGCGCTGTACGGTAAGAGACATTTCCTGATGCTAAAGCTGCGTGTGGGCTGCCGTGCAGAAGTGATGCTGCACCAGCCTCGGGGGCAAATTCCCCCTCTGACCACAGCACTTACCTGCTTGAATGCCTTTCAGCTGCCTGCGAGGCAAACGATTTGCAGCTTGGAGAAGCAAGGCACAGTGCGCAGGGCACACGCACCGCGCTCTAAAGGCGTTGCCTGCTGTGGGGATGGGCCCTGGCACTCCTGGATTTGGCCAATCTGCTCAAACCTCTGCTCTTACTGCAGACAAGAGATGGAACAAATAAAGGTGGCTGGGTGATAGACATTGCCTGCCACAAGGGCAGGTGCCATGTGTAGGCAGTCCGGCTGCAGACTGAGCCCAGGGTGACTGCCAGGGCAAGTGAGATGAGAGCCGGGTTTCACGTTTTCCCAGCTCAGATAAATGCACAGGTGAGGAGGAAGGCTGCAGAGGAGCCTTGCCTCGCACAGCTCTGTGCACTGTGCAGTGTGCTGAGCCACACACAGCAGGGACTGCGCCAGGGGTGTGGTGGCAATCTCTCCACTGGGCTGACACAAGAGGGAGAGTAGCTGCTTGCTGCCCTACAGCCGTCTGAAAAGGAAGATGTGTCCTTTTTGGCTTCCAAAGAATGCTCTAGTGAGAGGATATTGAGCTGAGGGTCTGTGGAGACACAAGAATTGACAGTCTTAACCTGCCCAGGTAATGATGAGGAAAGGTTGGTACTTGGCTGCTTCTTGAAGCATTTAATTGGTTTAAGTTATTCTGTCTATCTGTGGGCCTGTATCACTTTTGTACCGTTGGAAGGAGTTAATCTGTTTCTCAGAGGAGAGTGAAAGCCTTTGGAGTTCTTCTTATCTGTTGCCAACATGGAAAATGGGCAAACTATCTTCTCCTTCCCACCTGCATGTATCTGAAGGAAGTGCATTAACATCAGTGGGATTTTTGCACAGATGCATGCCTGACTGTGAGGACAAATTTGACCTCCAGTCAGAGATGATACTTGCCTGTTTACAGTTACTTTACACAGGGAAGGGGTGTAAGTACAGGATTTGCAGGATGATTGCAAAGTGGTTCTGCTCCGTACCTGCATCTGGGGAAACTGTGACACTAGGCCCTAAAGTCAAGGTCTGGTTAAATCAAGAGATTAGTGTGAAGCTGATTTCATACATTAGTGCGTAATGTTTTAACTGAAGTTTCTTCTTTTGGCAAGAAACCCACTTCAAAAGAAACCCCAACAAAACCCAACAAAAAACTTGCAGTAAAGTAGTCTCAGAAGATTGAGGTAAACAGATGTAGTTGTCCCAGTGAATCTATTGCGAATAAGCAATGAAAATGATACTTAATGTACTTGAAAAGATTTGGCTTTAGTATGGAAATGATACCAGCTGAAGTGAAAGCAATACTATCTACGTGGGAAAGTGGCATTGAAATATTCTTTCTTTCGGCTGCCTTTTGTCAATAAGAGAGGCTTGAATTATGCATTAGCAAGCTATAGAGTTATGGAAGATAATACAGCAAGGTTATGAACCCAGAACAAAAGAAGGGGAATCTAGGTTCAACTCAGTAATATATCACTTGGAACATCTATAAATGGTTATAATGCTTTGCACATTATAAAGAGAGTAGTCACATATTTAAATGAGAACAGAGCCATTGCTTCAAGATTTTCTTCAAATATTAATTTGGGCATTGTAATTAGTTCTTCTTGGGAAGCCTTGCAATGTTCAGTATGTTTAGCATTTTGTGGAATATTCTAGAAAATGACTCTAGCAGATGTACTTTAGACGTAGGATTTTTCATAAATATCAATTTGTATTCACATAAACGAAATTCTGAATCTCTGGCTGTGAACAGTCATCTTTTGAAATGGAAGTGATCTTTGGACAAAGATGGTCAAAGCAATACTAATTCTAAGTATTTGGAGGAGAAATCATAAGCAAAGAATTATTCACAGCATTTTTTTTCATTATTAATATTTTTATAATGTGCTTCTCTCCCTAAATTGACAAAAAGAAAGGGAAGCAAAATCCATTGGCTGCTGTATTTGCTGTCTGGTGGTAGTTCTGAAGTGGCCTGTTCCTTCAAAGCCTTTTTCCTGAGTGACATCCCAGCACCATCACCTGCTGGGTGCTGGAGCTTCTGCTGACCTTGGTGTCCTCCCCAACCCACTGGGCTGTGCCCGCCTCTGTGAGTGCAGCAGGGGAAAAGTGAGCAGCCTGCACCTAAGCTAGACCTTAGCAGCCCCAGGGTTATTTAAATTGCTTTGTACCTGTACAGGAGGGGTCCTGTCCCCAGGTCAGTTTTGTGTGGAGCTGGAACGCTCTCTAGTTCTCAAAGATGGAGCAGCAGAGGGTGGGGATTGTCTCATGGGACAGAGCTGTGGCTGAAACATCATGTTTCCCAGTGATCCGTGGTGATTCAGCTGGTACTTCTCTGGCCCCAGGGGCACGGGGTGACTCTGGGAGTTTCTGCCCTGTGGCTCTGAGGTCCTTGGCTGCCCCACCAGCTTTTACTTGGGCGAGTGTTGGAGCCAGGTCTACTCAAATCCTTCTTTGTCGGCAGATGTGGCCCACAGCCGATGCTGAGCCCAGAGGCTGCACCAGTCTGTTGAGATATGGCCTCTCCCTTCTTTGCTGGGCTCTGGAGGCAGCCTGACTGCTTTTGTTCTCCATGCTGGGCTGTGGACACCACCAGTCCTTGCTGTGCTGCTTCCCACACGTGGCCACCTCCTGCTTCCAGAGCTTGTCTTCCCTCCTTCTGCAGTGTCAGGGAAAAGATTCCGTGTTTTTGTTGCTCTTGCAAATAATGAAGCTAAGATTTAATTATTTTTTTCTAATAGGATTTTGGGCAGTGATCAAGTAGAGAAAAGTTAACTACGACAGTTTGGTGGTTTTTTGTTTGTTTCTGGAAGGGAATTATGGACTTTAAAAACAAGGTCTTCTGATGGCTGAAGCTGTTTACTAAATCAATGAGGTGTCTGAGGTACACTTGCAGTTCCCTGAGCTGTATCATCAAACACATGTAAGTTAACCAACCTTCAGACCACTGTTATTTGCTTTTAATCACAGCTGAGGAGCTACTTAAGAAAACTCTTGGGAAAAGCAAGCCATTTCTTGAAGAGAGGAATAGGGAGTCCAAGGTAAGCATTTACCAGTTGCCAAGAATCTTTAGATCCATTTAGTGTCTCATTATTTGGTGAATAAACCACCTGGCATTGCTTAGAAAAACATCAGTATAATTTCTTTCCAAGACAGACCTAATTGTATAGCAGTGTGTGGCCATTATTTTCTTCCACTCCCAATCTGAGACTGGGAGTACATGCCATGTAGTTTCATTCTCTTTTCGTTTCAAAAACAGTGTCCTTTAAAAAATGAATAACTGTGGAGAAAAGGTGCTGTGTTGGGCTACTCATGCTAGTTGCTTTGCTTAAGAAAGGTGCCAGCTGAACCCTTACAAAAGAAGTAAAAATACACACACTTGCCCCAGCCATTATTGTGCTCTGCAGTGAATGCTTATGATGAGGGAAACAGAAGAGACTTTGGGTTTGTCCTTTGTCTAGTTATTCTTTGGGCTCAGAGATGAGGGCTCCAGTGTCTTGAATCAGCCATCAGAAGCCTCTCTTTTTCTTCCTCCTCATTATACAGTTCCAGTCTCCCGTGCACATAATTGCAGAAATTCTGGCTTTTGGTTATGGGAGGAGGGGTAGTTCCTGATGTTTGGTTGTTCTCACTACTTGTAAATTTTGAAAACTGATTCTGACAAGTGTGCAGAGGAAATGGGTTGGGATGTTGCAGGGATATATGTACAGCTCTCCTTAATTTTATTTAACCACTCCTTAATTTTATTTAGTCAAGAGACTGCTGCATGTTGCACAAGGCATGGAGGCTTTTTAACTTGGGTTTCACTCCTGAGCACGTGGTGCACTGCCTGTGATTAAGACTGATGGTCCTGGATGCACTGATCACTTTGAGTGAGTGATTTCCACTTGGAAGAAATGTCTCAGGGTCACCTAGGGGAAGAGGTAAATGCAAAGTAATTACCTGTGGTGTTTAGCCAATACCAGTAAAAAGTGTGGCAGGGCTGAGTTCTCAGGTACTGATGTCCTCCTGCAGATGTGAAGGCCACACCTTCACCCAGCTGTTTGCCTCTGCTTGTGCCTGTCTCCTTGGCACTGAGGTCCACTCCCACCAGCAGCTTTTAAGTGAATTTCTGGTTTCGGACAGGCTCTGGGAGAACTGGGAAAGTGGGGCCTGTGGAGGGTCGATGATATTTTCCTGACTGTTGTTAGCTGCTGTGGTACACAGTGGCTGGAGCTCAGAATGGATGTGGAATAGAAAAAATATGAAAATATACAGCCTGTGGAACCTCAGGGTGCACTGTCTTTGGTGCCAGTGTCCATCCAGTGCTAACTTTGTTGCTACACAGCCCAAATAATTTTATGCTTTCTGTAAGATTTTGAAAATTTTCCAACTCTTGGAAATTTAACAGAAATAATGTTTGGTTCACAAAACATAGCATGGCTTAAAAAAAAAAAAAAGGGCAGTGAGGATACAGGCAGTTTCTGGGTAAAAAGTAATTCACAACTTGGGTGGTTTCAGGTCAGTTTTGGGTCTCATGCAGGCTGAGAAAAAAAGCTGCTGCTGCTTTCCATAAAAATAAGAGCCTGTCCTTGCTCTTCATTTCCAGTACTTATTATTTTTACCACATTCATATATTTATATTTTGCTTTTGGAAGACACAGGGACAGAATGATACTCCCTTGCCCCTGATCTCACTGTGATTATCTAACATAAATCTCCCTTTATAATCTTATCACTGTGCAATTCAGTTATTCTAAATGTGAGCCTTCTTGCCCACTAATCAGTTCATCTTCAGGTTTTTAAAAGCCCTATTTCATAATTCTGCACATTCCAATTGCTTCTGAGTGTCCAGCCCAGCTCTGCTGTCACTTATCCCCTTCTCCTTCCTTTCTGACAAGGCAGGCTCTTTCTCCCGCTCACAGTCTGCATTGCTTCCAAGTTGATGCACATAGTCATTTGTAATCAACGCTGTAAATTGTATTTAAAGCTGTACTGCACTATCCATGGATATTTGAATCATAAATGAGAGTCTTGTCCTGCCTGTACTCTCACTTATTCTTTCAACCGTAATAGATCCTTTCATTTGTGCTCAATTAGCTTTTCCACTCCTGCATTCAGACCCTGAAAGTTTCCACTCTTTTCTTCAGGTCTTGAATGCTGATGGTATAGCCATGTTTGCCTCTACCCCATAATTTGTTTAGCTCTTTTGTACCACAGATTTCCCTGAATATGGTTTGTTTGTTTTGACAAGTCCAAACACCATGAATACATTGTGCCATAATACAAAAATGGTCCCTTTAATTATTGCTGGGGTGCTGCGGCTCTGGGATGGACCTCTTGGGTGTTTCAAGTTTTGTCTTCAGGTTGAACGTAAACAGAATTTTTCCAGAAGATTGATTTGGATTTTTTTTCTTTTTTTAATTTGTTTTGTTTGTTTGTTTGTTGGGGGTTGGGGGGGGGTGGTCCTTTTGGCTTTTTATTCTGATCGAGCAGCCAGCCAAATCACAGCAATCTTGTGTCAGGAAGAGTCATTTTTAGAAGAGCTCCTCACAGCGTGCAAGCGCAGCGAGTGCCTTCCCTTTGCCGCAGCGGGGCCGGGACAGCGTGTCCAGCGTGTCCAGCCTGTCCAGCCTGTCCAGCCAGGGGCCCCCGAGCCTCGGCAGAGCCGCCAGCTGTGCCCGCTCGGGTGTCCCAGCCCCGCCAGGACTTGCTCCCGTGCCGCATGCAGCTCCTCGTGTTTGTATCGGCTGGTCCCGCTGCCCGCACAGCCTCTATGTCTGCTGGCATCTCCAAAGGCGGAATTAGGGAGAACCATCTCCTGAGAGAGTGTTTCCTTCTCCCTGCGCCTTCTCGACCCCACTTCTTATTTCCTTTCTTTGGTGTCTTTCTTTTCTGGAAAAAAAAAAAAAAAAAGAAACAGAACTCAGAGAAAATTAGCTATAGCTTCACTTCCTTTCTTTGTACTACAAAATGTGCGCATACTTCTGCAGTGTGATCAGACTGGTGTTATTTCTCTTCTTATTCCATAAATGTGGGCTGATTTTTATTTATTTTTTTTAAAATAGATGTTCATTTCTGTTTTGAAAGTATTTTAGGGGAATTTGCTTTCACTTTGAACACAGCTGGCATGTTTAAATAAATGTTTCTCTTCTGTACTGAGCCCTAGGATAATGTTGCAGGCAGAGTAATTGATGTCTCTTTGAAACTAACATCTCAGAAATTATTTTGTAATCCTCTTCCAAGAGGAAGATGATCATGACCTTTCTTTCCAGGACTGTCCATGAATGGAGGGAGAATCTAGTTCGATTCTGTTTTGAGTGAATGTTGTCCTTTATATTTTTGAAGGCTTTAGTAGGCTTTCTCTTGCTATAGATGCCTATTTTACTCTTAACATTTTAAATCCTGTGATATTGTATATTAAAAAATAAAATTGAAAATAATATATATCTCTGACAGACTAAAATGAAGAATGTTTCACTTTGTGTGTAAATGCACACAAAGAAGGAGAGGGACACAGGCAGTGCAAGTGTTAGGATACCCATCTGCGATGTGAGTCTGAAAGCAAACCAGGAAAATACAGCAGCTAACAAGACCTTTGTTGACCTGTATGTTGTGGGGATGAATTGGGAAAAGAACTCTCTCCCTAAATCTCACCAGTAAGAGATGACAAATATAAGCAATAAAGTGTTGTGCTTGGGGCTCCACATCAGGGCCACCCGAGCTTGTTGGACAGAACTTTCTAGAGCAGCCAACTCTAGCATTAACCCATTCATGAACATCAAATGTAGTGAGATTGTCTGTTCATATTTAGTGATATCCAAAGTATAAGCCAGCCTGTCTTCCTTCCTTCCTTCCTTCCTTCCTTCCTTCCTTCCTTCCTTCCTTCCTTCCCTCCCTCCCTCAATGGTCTTGAAAACTCCCCCAAACTTCTTTTATTTGCCAGGTTTGAATTGTTTTGATCTTTATGGCTCATGAAAGAGCCCTATATAACTAACAAAAACATGACACAGGTCTTTGAAGCCTTTATATATGTCTGTATAAATTTGCAGTCACCATTCTTTTCTGTGGACACTTTTCCCAATCTATGCAAAACCCGAATTTGAAATCCTATCATTTTCTTCTGAGAGAAGGGTCAATGTGAGCCTCTGCTGATACAGATTTTTCCACATAAACTGACCTTGTGCAGCATTTCTAGTTAGTGAATTAAAATCAGTGGAGAGAGCCAGCCACGTACGAGTCTCAGTGGCCTCGTTTTATTATATGCACTTTAAGGATAGAATGTTAAGGAGGAATATTGCTGGGGTGATTCAGACAGATATAAAGCACAATGGAACTGCTGGGTTAGTGTCCTGACCTGGGTATTTCCATGGTTGAAAGTCCTGTGCTGTCCTCCCTCTTTGTACATCTGTACCCTCACGTATTATATTTCATCTCCAGAGCTGCTGCCATACTGCAGTCATAACATCTAATAATTCTGCCAATATATTTTTGTTTTTTACTTTTATTTTGGATTTGGACATTGTCTGAATTTCAGATTCCTGGTAAGAGGGAATTATTCCCTTTTCCCCCTCCAGAAAGTTGCCTTTCTTTACTATGACAGATGTGTACCAACATTACAATTGATGACATCCTGCCACATTTTGGCAAGGTACCTCACTTGAAACACAGATTTGGATTTCTACATGTTTCTTATTTCTTTATATTCTCCACAGTTTAAGGATGGGCTGAGAGGGAGGTAGATGGAGGTCAGGGGAAGAGAAGATTGGAAGGAAAATGTGATGCAAACCAACAAGCAGCATGGCAGAAGTGCATTAGAGGGACTTGGATGTAAGGAAGTTTGAGTCTGGCTGGTGATATGGAAGAGAGAGCCTCTGTTTTGGGGAGTGGTCAGACAGGGGAGGAAAACCAAAATCATCTATTCCTGGCTGCTCCTGTACTGTTTGAAAGCATGCTCATGTCTGCTCCCTTTGGTATATGTCCTTTGGGCACCTACCAAACTGGAATTTCCTGGAAGCAAAGCAGAATTTTTCAGGATATAAAAATGTCCCTGCTTTCCATTTTCAAATGAAAACTTCCAGAACTCTGTAAATGCTGTCTGTCCCCACCCCTGTGCACAGACCTTTGGTGGCACTGCTTCCTGACCAGAGACCTCCAGGAGGTCTTGAACCAGAGATGAGACATTAAAGACAGATTTTCTTCTCCAAGGAGAAGTGAGACTTACTATTATTTTATCATAGTGTTTTGGTACTTAATATACAAGGATTTGATAAAGCACTACTGTATAACCTTCTAACAATACCCATTTTGTCCCATAAAATTATTATATCCAGTCTTAAAATGTTAAATATGTCACTATTAGGGTAGAGTATCATAAAATTCAGTTTATAATATTAAAACTCAAAACTGACACAATGTTATCAATTACATTCCTTGGTAATATTCAGCTTTTTTCATTCTTCTTTAATTTTGCATTTTAGTATAACAAATTGAGATTAAAGCTGTAGCCTCCAGTTCAAGGTCTCTTGGCGGTGAATGGCAGTAAAGTTACAAGTAAAGTGATAAGAAAACAAATCACAGTGAAATCTAATATTTAATAACATTTCAGACAGATTACAGAGATTTAAGGCCCTGTGCTGCAATCAGCATTGGATCAGAGCAGATACGCTAGTAATTGCAGAGGGAAATGCTCTCATCTTCTTGAAATAAATGCAGATCACCAGCAGAAGATTGAAACATACTGAACAGCCAGTATAAAACTGAAATTTCTTTCTGGTATGATTTAGAAAAAAATTTCTAGTGTACTCCCAGAAGACAGAAATCAGTGTTGCATTGTTTGGTTTTAGCTGAGGAAATGGTATGTTCCCCGTTCCCTTAAATTCCTGATGACCTCTCCAGTTGGTGCTGGTATTACATATCTTTCATCTGGACTTTTACATTTCTTGAACAAATGTAAGGAAAACTTCCCCAAAAATGGAAAAAAGGCCACAAAAGAGGCTTTAAATGCTCTGATGTATTCCTATGTATTTTCTACTTTTAAAAAATGCATCTTTATCCTGTATTCTATTTTTAGAGTACCAGAATGTAACAAAATTTTTATTCAGCTCATAAGGGACTAAATCTCCTTTTGCAAATTTGTTCAACTGACAATGAGCCAATGGCCAAGTTACACAATAATGTGAAAAAAAAAAAAAGAAAGTAAGTTACACATGAGTTAGCTGGGCTTTCTTTGCACGTAATGTACATATCAATTACTTAGTGATGCATTATATAGTATAATCTAATTCAGCATGTCAAACTTTTCAACCCAATTTATAAATTCAGCTGCATCATTTACACTGGGTAATTTTTAGCTTCTCTTGAAATCAGCTCCTATGGAAAAAAAAGAAGGCTCGATTTATTGTGTGTGTTACACTCTGGGACCTAGTTTGCTCAGTGAGCAAAATGAATGCAGTGAGTTTCACACAGTAGAAGTAGATATTGTGTATTGTGTTTTGTATGCTGAGCCTTTTTCCTTCTTTTCTCTCTCTCTCTTTCTTTCTCTCTTCTTTTTTTTTCTCCCTCCAATAGAGCTATCCAGTCTTGAATATGTCAGTGTGCCTTGAATGTGCAGTCACATTCTGAGGTATGCCTTTGAACTCTTCAATGGTGCTTTGCATTTCTTTGAGACCTTTTATGAGAAGGAAATAGAGAAATGTGGACTAAAATGCTGTGCGGTTGTCTCATTATTTCTCTTCCATTAAAAAAAAAATAAAATAAAAAGGAGAAAGAGTTAGTTTTTGTTAGGCAGGGGCACCACCGTTATATCGGATATTCAGCATCTACTGTGCATGGCTCCACACTGATGCTTGCAGACAGCATGGGGTATGGCGTACCAATTTAGGAGGCCAAGACAAGACTTCTGTATCTGCTCTGAACAAAGGAATTATCATCCCCAGCTAGCAATTACTTTGACAAGAGGAAATTGATTTTCAACATATATCTCATTCCTGCCCGTTTAAAAAAAAAAAAAATTTAAAAAAGCAAATAAACCCCAAAGCACCCCCCCCCCCCAAAAAAAAAAAATCCCAAACCCCAATCCCTGGAGAAAGATGAAGACTAATGGTTAGTAATCAGAAGATAATAAAGTGTGACCAGAAAAATTAGAAGCTCCCCTGCAGCTCTAATTAAGCCAGTAGGAAACTAGAAACATTAAAAACCTGTAGAAGGACGGCAGAATGGAACCTGTAAATACATGGTCTTCTTTTGGTCAGGATTCTGTCACCCTTCCTCAGAGTAAATTTTTGGTTCCTAAATGGCCACGAGCAGCAGGGAGTGGAGTGTGGGGTCACAGGACAGCATTTGGCAAGTTTCAGCTGGAAAAGCCTGTGCCACACACTGGATACACAGAGTGTAGGGTACAGCCAGCTGCCTCCACGTTGCAGGGAGGTTGAGTGTCACCAGCCAGAGAGATATAAATTAAATATATTTAATGAGAAATTTCACAAAAGATTATTCTGGCACATAAAAAGGGAAGCCAATGAAAGTTTGGTACAGAGGAATACTCCTAGAGATTGTATTAATATATTTTATGAGGTTTCTTTTAATTAAATTTACAACTTAACAGGTTTAATTTCTACATGTGTCAGGCATGAAAAGGAAAGAGGACATTTTGAGACAGTTTTTCTAGAACTGAGGCAATTTTTTTTCCTCACAGTTACAAATATATCCCTTGCTCAGTGACTGTGTTTATCTTTTAAGTGGTGGGGAGTATGGGTTTACTATCTCAGTTAATTCTCTGCTCTAACATCCATGAAGTGTAATGCATTAAACAAGTTTAATTTTTAGAATCTATTTTGCACATGCCCTTTTGACAGAGACATTCCACCAGCAGATAGCTTTTAATACTGTACTTGGGGCACAGCGCCTGACAGAGATTACTGTATAACCTGAAGTAAAAGTATTAGTGTAAAATACAAGACTATGTACATGGGATTTCATCCAGAGCACTCGGCCAAAAGAAATACTGAACCGCTGCTAAATCATCCTAGTGAGTTAAGTATTGTGTGTGGTTTTGTTATTTTAAGCAAATGCACTCGTATTTGTTTCTGGAACTATAAGGGATCAGTCAAGCAAATGTTTCCGTGAAAGGAAAAAAAAAAAAGTTCATAAAACTTACACTGCCTTACTTTTGGTGTCAAAGTATTTAAAGTAATTGTTCAATGAAAGACTAAACATTTTCTTGGAAAACTCATTTATGTCAAGAATTAGCAATATGAGGTGTCCACTCCACTGTGTAAAATAATAAACTTCGTTCTTTCTTTTTCTGTTTTACCTTTAATACATAGCCACCTTTATAAAATCCATATATTACATATAACTAGGCATTTTCATTTGGAAAAAAACCCAACACAAACCAACAACTCAAACCTACCAAGAATTAGACTTGCAGGCCTAAATAAAACATTTGACTGGTTTCCAGTTTAAATTGGGGGTGAGAGAGAGGAGAGATGGACAAGGTAAGGAGGAAATGCTGTTGGGCTGCCAAAAAAGGGGCTGGCAATAGGAACAGGCAGAACTGCCTTAGTGCTCTCCTTCAGTTCTCCGTGGGTGTAGGAATTCAGTAACTACTGCCATTCACACACCAGAGGTTTCCCTCCCAGGTGTGAATGATCTTCCAGATAGATCAGCTGGGAGTTTTGGAAACAGCTGGTCCTCTCCTCTCCTCTCCTCTCCTCTCCTCT